>DWPV01004568.1:0-13464 GCA_018251915.1 Urbanus proteus proteus
TAAATGTGTATGACGTAATTCTGTATTACGATAAGTTTATGGTATTCAACGATGTTGTAGGAATACTTGTGAACATTTTTTATTGAGATTTACATCAAATATTTTATATATCGAATATAAGTTTATATTTAATCGTATTTATAGACAATCCTATCCCATTGAGTGATATTATTAATAGCTTCTAATTAATTAGTCACTAATATCGGAAACAGTAAATTATATTGCCATATATTTTTATTCCTTTTCATCGTAATCGGTAAATTTACGGCGATGAAAGGAACCTCGTCAATAGTTTTTTTATTTTTATTTTCTTGATATAAAAACAATGTTTTATTTCTCTTTAATAAGTATGTTTAAGTTGAGTTGATATATTTAAGTTGAATTAATTTTAAAATTCTATATCCACACATGTAACACATGTGCATTCTCCTTAGAATCTAAACGCGAGGCGCAGGTGTGACAGTAGTAGATGTGAAACGTGCTTATTACGCGTTATCAAATCGGAATTCCAGGATTGAGGAACCTTAAGCCACAAATCATTTTACTACTATGTATTTGACTTACAACAGGTGTACAAAGTGAAGCACTTAGTATAGAAAGTGCTAAATATGTTTTCAACGAGTGTATAAGCCTACTTAAAATGTAAATGTAGTGTGGTTTGATTTAGTTGCGATCACCTTCAAATCGTTTTTTTAGTAATAAATAATTTATATGATTAGTAGTGTTAAAATAAAGCGTACTAGTTTCAAGGTAAGGTAAGGCTTTCAAACTTAGTCAAAAAGGTTAGGTTTATGTTAGGTTAAGTTATCTCTTTAAAATTGCAGGAAATAATCTATTTCTGTTAACGTTTTTCGCGAATAATTAAGGCAAACGAATAATTACTGGCTGTAAAAAACTTATATTGTTTCTGAGGACTAAATTGGAATGCCATCTTTGTTTCATAGGAACCTTTTGAACCGAAATATAACTGAGTCTTGCTTCATAAAAGTAAAAAATAAGTACTGCGATAACACCGTCAAATATCTTTTTATGACTTATATTTTGAGAAGTAGACTCAACTGAATGAACGTATGTATCTTGAAGCATATTTAACAAAGAAATGATTTATACCGTAACTGCAACCAAAACATTTCAACACAACAATCTAAGACATGCATTTCCGTACAATGACACACAATACCGCGTTCTGGAGAGTGCACGTTCCATTACGCGCTGTCTTCGCCGTCATAAATTATGTTCCTTTGTGTATGAGTTATTGTACGTTGTCGCATGAAAAATTGTGCATGCTGATGTTAGTAATGGTGAATGACTATGTTACTTTGTGATATCAATATCTTTTTCCATTATGAAGTATTACGTAGTGAATCCGTAGTTTCGGACGGAGACTCGAGGCCAGTAACGAAGGTTCGGATTCGTCCGATAATACAATGAAAGAAGTCAAATTCTAGTTTTTGAAAGGGTTGAAGATTTTATAGAGTAGATTTTGGTTTTTATCGTCCTCGTCAACACATTATTGTCCCCTGTTCAGTTTTCTTACAGTAACTATACCAGAGCCTAAAATGGTAGTTCCATTCGCATGTACATATGTATATCTGTAGTACTAAATCCTTTAAACTAGAATCCAGCAATCCTTTTATTAGTTACTAGCTGATCCCTGCGGTTTCACCCGCAAAAATTGTTATTTTGAAATCACAAACAGATGCTTCAATTTTATTTATTTGTATAGATGTATAGATATAGATTTGAATTATTTGTATAGATATAGATTTTACATCTAAAGTAGAATGACGCTAAATTCAAATTTGTCCACCTTTATTTATACATTGATATTATTTGGATTGACTACAATAACACTAAACATTTGACTTAATTTCAAAACAAAAACTGTAAATAGTCCATCTCACGAGATTAGAGACGTCTCGAGAAAAACCAAAACATTACTCATAATAACACGCATGCGTCTAGTGTGTATTGAAACAAGTTTGTAACGCGGAGTAAATTAAACAATTCGCACATAACTGCTTTTAACCGGATCAGAGTTAAACGGCGCTTACGATTAAATACCAGTTCAAAGGATTGTGACCCTTGGGCGTTTGCGAATAAATGTCACTTTCCGATGAAGTGAAATAACTAAAGTCATGAAGTACAAAGTCTGTTATGATTAACCTTATCGGAACACAAGCCAGAGATCCAATAAACTTGAGACGGATTGATAGATTTTATTAATAGGGAATCAACGATACGGAAATTTCATAGGCAAAAGCGGGTAGCAACTTTTTAGAATCGTTTTTGATTCGATAACAGGAGAAAATATCACGTTCCTTAAATGTCACGTTACATGAATGTCAGACTGACCAGTGTTAGGCCGATTTGGATGGTTCTTTTTTTAAATGTTTTTTTATGAAGCTATCACCTAAAATTATCGTCCATAAACCGATTCCATTGACATTCATTTTTAAAAGATTTATTCGGTTCCTAAAGTATCATTTTGAAAATTCTATGCGCTGACGCGAGGAGCATCGAGTGCGATGAAATGATTACGAAGTAGTATTTAAAGATTTGAAAAACTCAAAAATAAGTAACAATCTGGTATTAAGAGTAGTAATCAGTCAATTCGTTATAAACTTATCGATTGGAAAATGAGATAGGATAGCGACCGCTGAAAATCGCCTGAAAAACACCGAGTTGATTAAGAAACTAGTAATTTAAAAATTTCATGGACTTTCAGTTGATAAAAATTAGTTTTTATATACTCAACTCTACTCAATTATCAACATGATGAACTAATAGCAAATGAAATTGACATATAGAGACATACTTATTTGAGGCGTTCCAACTTAGTCTTCAGGGGTAGCAACGCATTTGTGGCCTACCTCAAATAACACTATGTTCTTATCTGGGGTTGATTACAAATTTCCATGGGCGGCAGTGGTTACTTAGAATAGAATAGAATAGAAATACTCTTTTTTGCACACAAAATATGTAGAAACATAACATACATTGAATATGAGATGTATGCAATAGGCGGTCTTATAGGAGGTACTTACCATCAGGTGAACTGCATTTTGCTACTCCCAAACTCTGTTATAAAAAAATAAATACACACCATTTGTCTATTGAAGTCTACATGACATAATAATATACCTTTATAACTAGCGAAACAAAAGATTGAAAGAAAGATCTTAGTCTTTACAGCAGGTACCTAATACTGAAAATCACCATCCAGCGATGAATTTCAAAAAGTTTTTATTACCTTTGATTATATTCTTCGCACATCTGCACATCATGACACGAGTGATACTCAACGCGTGATAAGTGCACACTAGCACAGTAATTAGGGCTATCGGAGACTCACTCAGTTTAAACCGGTATGGCTAATGGCCTATCACCCCCGATAATACCAATGGGCCAGTTTATTTGTTGTTACGCAATTCTATACCTAACCCGGACATCGAATGTCATGGTCATTCGAATTCATGATTTTGGAATTGTAACTTAGAATTTTGTACGTGCTTATCAAATTGCTAGATAATTGCAAACTGATGCATTGAATACTTTTTATCTTTTTTCAAAAATAATTGTTTGTTTTTTGTTGATATTATTTTGAATTCAGACGTATAATATATTATTAATCCACTAAAAAGATTAATATTTAGTACTTCTGATTATTCCTTGGCTATAGACCAAGTAGCAACAGAAATTAATGTAATTAAACCTTGACCGATTTTGTTCTAAGATAGAAGATAGAGTCGTAGTACAAGTACGTAGTATTACAAAATTGAAAACAAGCATGTAATATTTTATTCCAATGAACTTTGTAGCAGCAATATTATATTTTGTTTAATAAAATTCAAATTAAAATCTCATTGTTCATAATTATTTTTCAGAGAAAACTTTTTGGAATTTTGTAATCTACGTCAATAAACGGCGCAACTCCACTCTTGTGCATAATTACATTTTTAAATAATAACTAGTGATACTTACTTGAAACGATATTTTAGAAATTAAAATATATTTCATGGAATAAATGAGGTTTATAGTCACAACTACATTTAAAAAGTCAACGATCTATAATTAGCTTTTATTAGAAGGAAGAATTAAAGATTAATATTTATATGTAAGAATAATAACTCCTATACAAGGTACAAGAAGAGAAAAGAGATAGAAAAGATATAAAAACTATTTCGCAGAGCACAATCTGAAAAATAATGTCACTGTACTTTAATAATCTTACACTCATTTTTATCGACTCAAAAATTTTCTAGTTGTATTTCAACGCCAAAAGATATAGGTATATTAGATTCAATCAAATTTTGTTTTCACATTTGATTTTGATTTTCGTCCAGACTGTTCTTAATAATTACAATAAATGATGTTAACAAAAATCCTAATAACATTATATAAGGGCATTAAAATCAATCAGTACAGTTCAGTGCATAAATAATTACGTACCTATACACAACACCTTAATTCATGTTTTCCTTATGAATTTGAATGAAATAAATTAAATAAAATAATTGTAGATTTAAAATACACTTTGAAACTAAAATAATTCTGTTACAAATAGATACATTTTCACACGAACGAGAAAGAAGTCTAATTCAGAACACAAAACGTAGAAATAAATTAAAAATAACTATTTCTGTACAATTCATTTCAAACAACGGAAAAGAATGCACGAGACTAACACAATAGCTAGAAACTTCCATTCATCACGGACTGTACGAGAAGTTGTGGCTACATTTTATTTTGGCAACACAAAACTATTCTTTCTTCATCTTTTGCCGCAAAACACCATTTTACGATTGTTTTAGCATCAAAATAAGGTTTGATTGCAGTAGTTACTTGCCACCGCTATCTCTGTTATATGGTTTTTGTGTTATTGGCAAAACATCCAAACAACAAACAACGCATTTTAGTTCAGGAAGTTCACTCTAGACTAAGAGTAAGTAACTAACAAATTTTAGGTATGTAGCATTTCGGAATTTTAAAAAGTAACTAAATTTGCATTGTGGTGTTAGACTTCAACAGCACTACTCTCTTCCCGTAGATGTTGGAAGAAGTTGGCAGCAGACTCTTCCTGTGTTAGGGGGACAACAATGGACCTTAAAAAGCTGATTGATTGATGGATGTATCTAATAACAAGTAGAAGTCTAGAGGTCTTAATTTGAACCTATCATGGCGGGCTCCGCAGTTATAATATACGTTATAGCAATTGCATATCTATTTAAAGTCTATGCATATCTATTTTAGATGTTTGTCACCACTATAGTAAGTAAAAAAGTTTAACTGCAACAAAAATGTTAGTCATTCAGTAGTTTTTACATCTAATTATCGTGACTTTTTCATAGATCAAGGCCTTTTATTGTTAATCTCTTAATTTCACAGTCAAGGGCAGTGCTAAAAAAGTTAATGCGTAAACAGACGGAATTGGATTTTTTCTGTCGTATTTTCTTATTTTAGCACGGATTATTCTGGAATACAGTCGGATAGAAAAATTGAGAATTTTCACAACTCTTTTTTTTTCATTTTTCTTACTGTTACAATACTTTGATTTTTTTGACATTATATCATAATAACTACAATTTTCTTGTCCAATAATTTTAATATTGGTGATAATAGTTGAAATGTTTATCTTGCAACAATAAAAATAAGGACAATCCTACTTATTTTTTGTTTATGGCTATAAGAAAAATATATTTACATAAAAATATCAGTCAATAAAATTTTAAATAAAAGAAAATAAAGACAAATTAAGAAACTATTTACTCGTGCAAAAGTTAGTAAAGTCAATAAAATCGTGTGACAGTACAAATAAAAACAAATACCCGTACGAATTCACTACGTTTTTATCGATCCGACTGTACCAATGCAATCAAAGCTAAGTTTAACTTGTATATAAAATAGATAACGCCACCGATTTGTTTTTATTATTGTTACTATCAGTTATTTCAAATAGTATATAAAGTGTCACGAGCAAGGAAGATATTAGTTCTATTTGAACGGCTTGTGACAGTAACATATCTCCAGTTTCTGGTTGATTTGTACTTAAATTAAATTATTTTGAAAATGATTGAGACGATAATACCCGCTTTTGCTGAGTTGAGTGAGTTGGCGAGTACCGGCGTAAGTATTTTCATTATTTTAATAGAAAAATAACGACATCTTCTTGAATTCTTGAATTGAAAATTCATTTGTTTTGAAATCTGTTTTCGAAAATACTTGACACGATTCTACATTATGACTGTTCCAATGCAAAAATAATCTTGAAAAGTCTACAATTCGTTTAAGATGTGACTTCAATTAGGATTCGATTGACGCTTGAGAAACTCATTTGTATGAAGTATTTTCTTCATAAAATTGACCTCAATTATTACCTCGTCTTCTAAATATTAACATGAAATAGTAGTGTTAAAAGGTGCTACTATGTTTGAAGAATATTATGAGGGATAGAAGCATGATCAATTCCAATTTAGTCCTCACAGGTAGCAATGCATTTGTTTCACATGTCAGGTAGAACTTGAATCGTTTTAGCCTTTGTTTATAGATGTCCAGGCGGCAGTGATCATATTATTATCTTATTTGCTAGCTACTTCAATTTCATTAAAAATATTGATGGTAGTAAAATTTGAATTATTTACTTTAAAACGACACACATTATATAAGAATATGCTTGACCTACTATTGAGTAATTGTTGTTATCAAAATAATTTCCGTGTTTTGGAGCACAACTTAAGTAGACAGTAGGTATTGGTTAATATCTTTGAATAATCTTATAGCCCATTAAGTCAGGGACTGTTTCTAAACTTGATAATAGGATAAGCCGCTAGACTCAGTAATTTGTAACTACTGGTTGGAAATCCCGACCTTAAATTATCTTGTTATTATGGTTAACATAATTGGGTGATGAATAATTTCATCTCATCTAAATTTGGGCTTACGTAACTCAACAAAAGATGGCAGCACATGTTACTTTCTGAATCACGCTATAGAAGGTTTTTGTTTTTTTCTCTTTAAATAATTAGGTACCAGGTGAGATTCGCCATTGAATCTTGTTCTAATTTATTTTCATTAAGCATATAACATCGAAAGATTAAAAATGTCCTGGGCTTCGACCCTCGAATTTTCAGATTAAGTCGTCGAAGTTCAAATCACGACACTATAATTAATCCTATTAAATATTTTTTCTATTTAATTAACAGGCTGGAGGCAAAGTCCTCTTCGCAACGGACGACTTCTTCGCGACATGTGAGAACATGATATCTGATGCGGAACCCACGTACGACGCTGATGCCTATACGGAGTTCGGAAAGTTGATGGACGGTTGGGAGACGAGAAGGAAGAGGATCGCTGGTCATGACTGGTGTATACTGAAGCTGGCTACGAAGTGTGTGATACGAGGTGAGGATTTCTAAATAGATGAATTAAAAAGTAAATGAGGTTGGATTAAACCTGTAAATGGTCATATCCTATGATAAAACCCAAACATAATTGAAGTCCTACCTGTGGTAGGTCACATGTTGGTGACATATGCGTACAACACGTTGGAAATATGAAAACATGATATTGATGAGCAACTGATTCATATCTTTTTCGAACAATCCTCATTGGACCAGCGAGGAGAAGTACACTTCAGGCTTATTTCCATGGTTTCAAACCTATGTTTAGCAATAAGAAAAAAGGGTTGAAGTTATAGAATTGGACATAAAATAAAATAAACACAACAAGTACAACGAAAACCTAGTTTTACAAAAATCTCAATAAACGAATATTTTTCAGGCTTGCTGGTAGACACGGCATTTTTCACCGGAAACTATGCACCGAAATATTCCATACAAGCTGCACGGCTGACACCCGAAGGTATTTTATTTTTTGATTCTAACTTTGGTTACAACAACCAACTGTTAATTTTATAAACGAGTTATTTTTGACTACTATTTGATTTCTAGTTACGTGTCACACCGATTTTAGACATTTTTAAAATAAAATCTGAAATCATGTTCTCTTTCCCAACTAAGGTTTAAAAATATCGAATAATTATATGTAAAGATAGAAGGACAACACAGATTAATAAAAATTCTATGTACAATTTGAATATATTCTATAGTTATAATATTTTATGGATGACTTGTAGACAAAAATAATTTAAGTGCTAGATGTGATTTCAATTCTTTCAACGTTTATGTTCAGTTGGACTTTAGCAAAGTAAATAAACTTTTTTGAAATCTCTGTCTATCTGTCTAGTATAATCTTGTTTGAGATGAAAAAGATTATCAATATCGATAACTTTCATGGATTCTCATTAAGCAATAGAGAACGTTACCTAAGCTATTTTTCTATACCGTAAAATCTGTGTATGTTTTTGTAGGAAATAAAATGCTTGGTTAGGAAATAAACTATTGGACAATCGAACTGATACTAAAAAAACAACTTTTAGAAGACAAAACACACATCAAAGACAAGTTTCTTGCTATCTGTTGTCTTTATATCAAAGATTCAGTTCCATCTGGTCCCTCTTATCTACACATCAATAATGGATGAGGGTACTCTCACGTATAGCAAGCCGATTTACCACAGATCTATGTCCACAGAAAATAACCTTTATAGAAATTATGACCATAACTATAACATAAATATTTCTTTGTATGTTCTAAATGCAAGGAAGCTAGGTTTCTGTTTTTCGAAACTTAAAAAAGTATTTTCTTTTAAAATAAACTATAAAAGAAATAATATACATAAAGAACTTGTTAATATTAAGATTAAAAACGCATAAATATAAAAATGTGAATAGGAAAGGAAATTCATTTTAACTTACATTGTTAAGTAAACTTGTAATATAGCACATAGTAGTATGTAGTGTGAACCTAATGGAAATACTGTCTCTTAGAAATGATAGTTCTTCATGCAAGCATAATAATTACAGACGAGGCACTAATACCCGGAAGGGACACGCGAATGGGGTCGGCCTGCGCTGAATGTGACTTCGTACAGATGGAGCAGCTTAAGTCAGACAAATGGGAGGAGATAGTGCCCATTACCGCTCTCCGGCCAGGCTATCAAGAGACAAGGCTCAACTTTCAGAAGGTAACGAAATATGTTTTGCATTTCGGATATTTAGGTCAAGTGTACTGGAATTCGTTTCGTTTTGTTACTTCAAATGATTTATATGAATTTCAAAAAGTGGCACATTGTGGTAATAAGGGATAAAAATCGTAAAGGCATATATGTAGAATATATAGGATTTTTTTAAACCTGTAAATAAAATTAGTAACTGTTCTGATCATATTATTAACAGTCAGTAAGAATATTATTGTTTCATAGTAGGTAAGATTTATTTACACCAAAATATAAATGTTACCATACTAAAATACAAATATTTTGCTTATTTCTCTCATTTCACATGAAAATAAATATGAGAATAAGAAGCTTATCAAATAGAATTTTATCGATAATTGAAATGCTCATAATAATAAAATGGTTATCAAAACAATAACATTCCATTAAGGATAAAAGAACAAAACCAATTTAGATTTACGAATGAAATGACAAAAGAAATAAGAAGAGTATCTTTAATCGTTATACTTCAAAGGTCTCATAAAATATTATGTTACAGGTACTAAGCGATGAGGCGTGGACCCATATTAGGGTGAACATTTACCCTGACGGTGGTATAGCCAGGCTCCGGGTATTTGGGGAAGCGAGACCTGAGACACCTGCAAGTGATGAGATAATTGACCTGCTCTCTTTACTAAATGGAGCTACTTGCCAAGGTAAATATATTAACGCGATAGACAGGAAACTCACAGTGATAATTTTACTGATTTTCTTCCGCTGTAACGTCAAAAGTTTTGGATTATTTTTAATAGATAGTTTTTGTTGAATTGTTTTAAGCTTTCCGTAAATTATGAGCTGTTAAACCATGAAACTAAATAAATCCAAAGCAATATAAAAGTAGAAACTAATCTAGGACTATTACAAAAAATGCCCATAAAGAATCTAACGACTTCAACCGTGCAAGTTCTCTCCTTCAATATTCCGTTTTGCACTTTAAACTTTTATCTTCCTGTTTCTAACCACGAGCCTGAGTTGGAGCTATGCGGACTAATAGTATCGCTTTTACAAATTCTATCTCAAGACGATCCAAACGAATGGCTGCAATTTTGCAAGCTGGAGAACGCCGAGACTGTCTTTTGTCACGATAACGCTTATACATTCAGATCTATATAAAACGTAGCTCGGAATAGGTGCGCGAAAGTAATCATCGTTAAACTGCTTGAATCCTTCCACGGAATCCAATTCTGCTAGGTATGAAACGCGGATGATATAAAACTGTAGATTTAATAGCACATTTTTAGCTTGAAAACTTTGTTGCAACGAACAATGTACACGATTTGTTATGTTCTACTTATCGTTGGCAAATGTTTATGTATAACAGCTCGATCAGATTGGGAGAGTTATTAACTTGCTGTAAGAATTCCACTCTTATCGTCACTAAGATTTTTTTATGTGACACGTTGTTACTGTCTTCCCACTTATATATTGTTATTAATTTAAAAATATATTGAAAAACAGGATATATATAAAAAGATAAATCACAGCATGAGAACGTTACATGCAAGTTAATTGGCGTTAATTAATTGCGTATCAAAAATAAAATTTGAAGTCTTTTTAATCACAATATATCATGGTATTTGCAAGAAATTACAAAGGTCTTTTCTCTTCAACAGCATATTCAAACGCGCACTACGGTCACCCAAGGAATATTATCAAACCTGGCAAAGGTTTCACAATGGCAGACGGTTGGGAAACAGCCAGGCGGTTGGACAGGCCGGAAGTTATTGAAGCCAATGATGACGGAACTTTGAAAGTGCCAGGTAAGGTTGGAAGTGAAATGGAATCTTTGAGATAAAGTTGGAGTAAGAATGTATTTTCAGAGTAGTTTGAATGAAGTAGTTTTAGTTGTTTTGCGTTAGCATTATCATTGATGTTTTATCGTTTGTTTTCACCTATATGTTGTTACGAAAGTTACTATATGGATAAAAATAAAGCTTATTCATCATACAGGGTGTTCTAGACTTACTAATAAGGGTACAAAATTGTATACTTTATATTATGTTCAAAAGTGTTTTTTTTTTCTGGATTGGTAAGAACAGAAGAAATAGAATGTCGGTGATTTTATATAATAAAAGCAATTATATTCTTCCATCAGGTGAAGAATGGGCAATCTACAAATTAGGCTTCTGCGGATCAATCAAAGAGCTGTGCGTTGACACAACGCACTTCAAGGGCAATTACCCAGACTCCATCAAAGTTGAGGGAGCGTATTTGGACAACCCTGATTGGTCTGAGCCAAGGGAGATCGTTTGGCAGAATATTTTGAAGCCCAGTAAGGTATGTTCAAAAAAATTCTGAAACTAAATGTAATTTACAGGTAGAAAATATGTAGCGTAGTATTGTAATTATTTTTTATTAAAAAATATTTCTGATAAATTATTAATATCAATGTCAATAACATACACGATTTACCAATTAAAACTATATTATTTTAATTCAATAATTCTGTTTCTAAAGTAAAATAAAAATCGTGTTTTTTTAGTATTTGTAATTGAAAAAAATACAATGAAGCCGCATTTTATATTTTAGATTTACACTTATCATGAAAATATGTCATAATCATGCCTGTATTTTTTATAATCACCGTATCCTTCTATAACTATTATTCTAATTACCAACTACTATTATTTTAATCTGTTAAAATGTATACGTTTAATTTAATGACTATTTGTCTTTCAGCTCTCAGCAAATAACGAGCACTGGTACATTTGCGATTCCGACTACATCACCCACATCCGAGTGACCATATCTCCTGACGGCGGCCTCAGCAGAATTAGAGCGTTTGGATTCGTAGAGCCGTCTTTATAAATTAAATCGTAGTTATTACATTGATACGCAAATTGTCAACCTTAGGTCATAAATCTCGAGATATTTAAAAAATGTGAGAAAATTATGTGATGTCTAAAAACGACAAAGAAAAAAATATATTATGTCTAAAAGAGGATCAGATATTTGTAAAGAATAATTGTATATGGTTATTTTATACTTAATAATTGTGAAATAATCTTTGTAACTAATATCATTGTTATGTTGACACTAATTTGCGTAGTCTTAAATTAATGTAGTCCCTAATTTAACATTTTTGTGTGTTTTAATTTTAAGTTTTATATTTTAAAGATTGTATTTTTAATTTTAAAATCTGGAAAGTATTATTAGTATTAAAGAACATTATTAAATTATATTGATATTTTATTTATTTGAAGATTTCCATAGAAAGGGTATATATACCATAAAACATAATCAACAAAAAATCATTAAACGATTTATGGGATGTATTTTTACAAATAAATCTAGCAACAAGAAGGCATCTTTTTTGAAAAGCCCGGGAAAATTTAAATAGGAACGTTATTACACTGTATCTTGTACTTTTGTGTATATAATTATGTGATAATTCAAGGTATTGCGAAGATAGCGCCTTACCAATTCTAGTATTATAGATAGTCATCTAACTATAATAATTATGAACATATAAAATTAATGATTCTGATACACAACTCTTCTACAATGTGCGCGCGTCTTAATCGCGCCAAAAAAGTAAATCATTGTTAGTAAAAATATCGGTTCTCGTAACATTTACGTTATAAAATATTCTAGTATAAAAATCCGAGTAGATAAAACGCGTGTATCCTATAAGCGTTTCCAATCTCCTGAACAATATCCGGTTTCAAATTTTATATGAGCCATGTTCATGATACACAAAGGATATGGTACAATATGGAAAACAACGCGAGTAGATTTCATTTTCAACTAGCTTTTGTTCCCGACTTTGGCCTCGTTGTTAATATGAAATAACTTGAAGTTCCTAAGGTTTAAAACTTTAATAGGAAGTTAGAACAATGGAATAATAAATGATTTTACTCTGTACATAGTCTAAACTAGATTTTTCTGTATCGTAGCTGATACGTACATACAATACATACATACGAATAGATAAAACTAAGACCTAAAACAGATATTATCATTCACGTATATCTGGCCCGGGATAGAACCCAGGAGCCACCGCGTACTAGACCTATAAGCGACATGTCTAAGCTATGGAAGTAAGTCAAAATTCATGGATTGCTGGTTTCCTTCGAAGAGAAATACGCTTAGTAGTTAAAGTAGGTAAATTTCTCATACAAACTTTTACACGTTAAGCACTGCTGTGCTATGGTCTAAAGGGTGTGGTTAGGGAGATATATTTATCCGAGGCGTTCCAGCTCATTACTCAGGGTTAGCAATGTATCTGTCAACCTCAGGTAGGACTTTGATCTTATCTGGGGTTGATTACAGATGTCCATGGGCGGTAGTTGCCACTCACCATCAGGTGGACTGCATGCTCGTTTGCTTCTTCGATCATACAATAAACAT
>DWPV01004569.1:0-13462 GCA_018251915.1 Urbanus proteus proteus
GTTTGACGAAAGTTAAATGATCTTGACGCTGCCGTTTAGTCACCTCTGCAAGATTACGTAAGAAGCACTCGATTTCATCAAAATGTCCGGCTATAATTTTCATATTATTTTTTTCCAAAATAAGGATTATTATGGAAAATTTATACAAATAAATAAAATTTAAGTGTCTGTTTGTGATTTCAAAATAACATTTTTTTACTCAATGCATATGAAAATATGTACGATTCCAATAATGAAAATGCAATTTAAAAATTGTTTGTCTGTCTGTCTGATTGGCTGAGGCAGTTCTAAACGGCTGGACCGATTTTGACCGAACTTTCACAGGAAGATATCTGAAGGTCTAAAGCGTAACATAAGCTACTTTAATTTTGGAAAAGCCATAAGCGCGCGCCTTGCGCATGCGGTCGTCACCGCGGGATAGCGGGGTGTTATCTATGTTTAGATATGTATCGCTGTTTACTTTTTTAACGCAGGTGAAACCGCGGAGATCAGCTAGTTACAAAATAAAGGAATACAATAAAAACCTGTAAAAAAGCCCCAAATTTAAGCATTCAATTATTCCAAAAAACGTCATGCAATATTAAAATTCGTAAAGTTTATATGTTCAAATATATACAAATGGAGTTCTATAATTAGGTCCATTTTGAATAAATGGAAAAACGATTTGAAAAAATAGCAGAAAGAAATAGAGGCGGCCACGTGCGGCTCTGAATGTGCTTAGTGCCCATACATAAACATTGAAAGCAAAAAAGTGTTCGCTTGACAAGACGCATTGCTAACTATACATAAAAAGAAACTTAAAAATCGTTTCGTGTCTTGTAATCCACAATAAAAACTACAAGAATAGACAACAATTTTTAATGTCGGACAGATCTAAAAACACAATATCATAAAAGTGAAATAATACTGAAATCTTTATCGTTTTGTATGAATATTTATCTAATGACGAATCTTTCAATTCTTTCATTCATTAGCTTTTTGAGGTAGGATTGCACGTGGGTAGGCTACGTGCGATCCTGCCTGCAGTTAATGTGTGTCTATCAAAACACTCAAAACTGGCTGGTCTGCACAAACATTGAACTGTTATAACGTACCTACTTCAAGCACAGGTTAGGTTAGCTAGAAATAATTTACGAATAGAATTTTTTGAGTAAAAATTTAAAACATGTATGCTAAAAATTGATTTATCCGAAAAGTAACACAATAGTCAATAATTAAGATCTCCATTGATACCACGCTAACTTTCCGAAAAAAACAAGCGAACGTTGACAAGCGGCATCAGCATTTCGACAATAAACCATCGCACGTACTTTGAAGAATCGTTGTTATTAAATAAACTATTAACCAAACTAATGGCAAGATCCTGATACCAGGAGTTGGCAAAACTTCGAGGAAACTGAACTTCGGAAACAAAAAACGCAGTCCCGAAGTCCCGTTGTTACCTGTTGAGATTAATCGCTACGACACAGGTGTCTATCTGATGTTTCGTGATGTTTTATGATGAACACGGGGGATACAGCGGGACCGCTCTGCTCCGGGAATTGCTGAGAGGCGTCAAGTTGTACACGGTAGTGATGTTTAACACGTGATATGCATACTGATTAATATTTATAATAGCCAACAATAATACTTATCATATTAAATACAGTTATTCCTTGTAGGTACCTAATTATCAGTGGGTTCCTGCTTCTTAATAAATTATCGTGTTTAAAAGTACTGTTACTAAAGTAACTGTTGTCAGTTACAATCATTTCAGTTAATGGCCATAAATGTAAGAGCATTCTTGACCGTACCATAACAGTATTTTTTTAAGATTACAGCCCATTTGTAGTAACATAAAATAGTTTATTTTTTTCTCCACTTCATAATTATCTCGAGAGGATTTAATAAAAAGTTATGTAGTGATGAGTGGAAACGATACTACGAATTGGATGGTGGAATACCTTACATTGTCGGGTGGTGTCGGCCACAAAGGGCGCGCTACAATGCGCTGCCACTTCACAAAACAAACGGCCACAAAAAACAACTGAACTCCTTGGCAGCCGCAATTTTTTGACCTTCTTTATGGATAGTCGTGATATATGGCGGTCGCTGTTTGATTTATATGGCCACTACCGACGAGCGAGGAATTCAATAAAGTGCCACCAGCTCATTTGCTGCCCGACTTAGATTAACAGTTTGTAAATCACGCCTGTCCGTGTCGTCATCTCCATTGTATACGTAACGTATTGTGGTTGAAGTATACATACTTTATCTACTGTTAACTTAATTGGTAACAACTTTTTACGTCTCTGTTATATATGAGTTAGAGAAATATGAAATGTAATCTACCATTAGGTAACTGAATAAACACTAACCCAGCTAATTGAGTTCGAAACTACTAAGCGACAAGCATTATCTAAAGAAGATTTAATGTGCCTTCTACCTGGACAGTAGTCTTATACTTTAATAAATAATAATATTACAATAAAGAAACATTTATGCAGAGGAAAATCTTAAAATATAGTATGTAACTATGCAAGAGGTTATGTTAACATAAATTATTTTCTACACGGTCGAAGCCAGAAAGATAGATATAGGTACTAGTAGCAATGACCACATAATAATAGGTATTTAAATAAAAAATAAACTTATTGTACAGCTAACACTCAGAAGTTCACAGAAAATACTATACCTAAGCTCAGCCCCGGGCGCCCTCGTAACTCACATAACCGCGACGTCTTTATTGCTAAACTTTAGTCTCTTTGTCAACGAAAAGCTCCTAGAAATCATTACGTGCTATAGGTAAGCTATTACACATTTTATATCATGATATATGTCAGTTTCAAACAAAGAAATTCAATTTGGTTTCATTGTACCTAAAAACCGTTTACCTATCTCAAGCTTGTTTGAAAGTATTAGACTAATATTAATTTATGCACTGATGAGGTAATTTAATTGTTTCGTATTTGAAAAATAGAAAATTAAATTTGGATGGAAAAATTGTTTACTCTGATAAACATAAACAGTAACGTATTGTGTTCTGAGCGGCCTTTGAGTCACTATAGGTCCATATATTGTGTTTGTATTCGTACAAAAATAAAATGTTACCTTTAATTTATCATTATTTTATTATTTTTGTTATTTATCATTTAATCGACTTACTGTCTGCGAACAAATTACATTAATTTTACAGCACATACTTCCCACATGACCCTACATCATTATTTTTATTTATTTCTTTATTTATTACACACAAACACAACTACCATTACAGGTTTCCCCCAATGCGGCAGAGTGGTCACACAAACTTAATACATGATGATCTATGATCATGATCTATCAGTGGCGAGATAGTCCCCATCTGTCATATTACGCGGCCGGTGCCTAGCTACCTATAAATCACAAGGTCACCAATTAAGATAACACCAGCTAACCACCCACTCCCCCCTCTCTCTCCCCCCGCACCCCCGCCCTGCAACCATGGTACAACAACCATACATAATGACACGTCACGTAAATTGAATATAATGCTAGATACTCATCTAATTGACTATGTGCCTAACTGCCAAGATGTTAGGTACCTACAGAATTTTGACATAATCCATAATCTAGAATGAAAACCATCTAGTAGTTATCAAAAAGTAGCAATATTTTCACAAATCGAGTTAGTACTTGCAATGAGATTTGTATGACGGACAAGGGCATCAGCATAGCTTTAAAGACTCGCACGATGAAGTAACAATTGGCTGGCTGTTTGTAAACGAGAAACGGAGACCTTAACGGACAAGGAAAATAATATTCAAAATAAGATAGCAGACGATTAAACCTAGCTCCAATAAGCATATGAGCGTAGACAACAATTGAAAGTACAAAAAATCAAAAATGACTTATTCTTCAAAAAACTTCAATTTCATTTACGTTTATAGAAAACCAGTATGGAGCTCATAAATTTTGTATGACCGGCACCGTTTTACAAAATGAGGTATCGATAGGGAGAGCGATTTTAAATATTACGAGGTATGAGTGAACAATCGACAATAGGCTAAAACAAAAGCAGTCGGGAGCGAGCGGGCGGCGCTCATTGTGCGGATAAGCCGGAGCCATAAGTTACAAGCGCGTGCGCGCTTCGTTGCCAAATAAAAGACGCGGCGGAACAATAGCGCGGTCAATACGGTAGCCGCCATTTGCATATCGAGCATCGGCGCCCGCGCCGGCCCACCGCCACCAACACTCCCCCGCACAATATATCACCACCGCGCGCGCTCGCACCCCACGCCGATATACACATTATTGTCCACCGACACTGAAGCTAAAATCCCCCAAGCAAGCTCACCTGAACTTATGGAGTTGAGTTGCTGACCGTAAGTGTCCAGCGCGCTGCTACACCGTCTTACCAATATATTCGCGTTTGAGGACATGCCATAACCACTCCAATTTCACTACTATTATAAAATAGAACAAAGCCCAAATTAGATTTAAAAGAATAGCGTAATTGTGAGCAACTTGCGTGGAGCCGTGAAGCTCTTGTCGGTTATTGTATCGCGTTATTCTAGCGTATATTCCGCGGGAGAAATTTGCGGCGATATTTGCTTGAATGGAGCCGAGCGCTAATCTCCGATAGGCATGCATTACGAAGCCGCTTCTGTTCTCCGCTATGGAAATTTTAATTTTGCGTGTGAACTTTGAAATTCCAGATTTAATCCTTTATACTAAGTCCAAGTATATTGTCGTATAAAAGTACCATAAATAAAACAATGAAACTGTTTATCATATCTTTTCTTTAAATTGTCTTTAGGTTGTTCCGCTAATATAATAACATACATATGTTGTCCTGCTTTTTAAATTGTCTCACTTCTATTTGATAACAAAGTATCGCCCTCTAAAAGACTTGTACCGGTTTAACATACACGTCTTTTGTAACTTTGATTGTTAATCAATATAATACTTCTCTATGACGCTTCAGAATGTGATCTTATCTTAATCTAAGATAAACTTTATTGGACTACTAGACATTCACTGAATTATACATATCGCAAATAATCCAGTTATATCCAAAACATAAGGAAGGAAAGTAATAGGTACCACTAAATTAGTCTAATTGCCTATCTGTAACTACTTATCTATACTTTCATATCTCATCTCATCTCAGATACCATACACGACCAGTACTTACTAGTTGCTTCAGATTTTTATCTGATCGCCAGGCCTATTTAAGTTCTTTTTATTCAACGCTGAAAATGTGAACATTCACCCATAAGATAAATATAGGTACCTAGCACGTATTTGTCTCAACACAAGACTACAAGATCTCAACACGATGACATGTGATTGCGCCACGTTGGGTCACGTGGCGCCACGTGACACATTAACATCCATTTGAATTGAGTGACAGCGCGAGCGAGATTTTCCAGAATAATCCATACATTGACGCAGGCCTTCAGCCGGCCTATTTCCAGCGCATTAATATGCCTGCGACTTGAGCCTACTGTTGGCGCTGGATGTAGCTGTAGGCAGATGTAACAGAGACCAGAAAAAATGTTTGTCACGAACCATTTGCTAAGGGTAGCCTGCTTAACTCGTGATTCTAAGCATTCTGTAATTGGTAAAATCAATTTTAAGATTCGCCAGGACAACTGTACCTGCAAGGTGAAATTAAAAACGAGATAATTAATTATTTTTGCAAAAAGTACATTTGATGAGGAGGAATGACAGCTCAAAAATCTTTGGTATTTTTAATTTTTTAATTTCATATGTAGAATGTAGATATAGATATCATAATATATCTCAGTTTTTATAATGATAGATAAGTATACATAACATTATGTATTTATTTCAAAGATTTTTTGTTTAACAAAGTTCGCAATACCTATACCTATTCAGCTAACTTAATTACGATGTAAATAAATACTTAAGTAAAGGTCATTTAAAATATAAACCATAATTAATTTTACTTTTACAACGTGTGTCCAATAGTACCTATAATGATATAATTATTCATACGCGTGCCGGAGCTTCACGTTAGTATCGTAATTAGCGATATTAAAACACTCGATAAAGTAGTAATTAGACCTTTTAAAAACTTTTTTCCTGCAGCAGATCGGAAGGATTCCTCAGCATTAGCATAGAGCACACTGACATTTACACGAATTACATGAATTTATGGAGTCACTCCTTCCACGTACAGTACACACCTAAAGAGTGCTTCGCTAGCTTCATTAAATGTAAATTAATAAACGCTCCCGATTGGTGGTTCAATTATACGCAATTCATACACATCTGCCATCGGTGTGGGGCGACCCACCAGTCCAGTACATTACCTAATTAAGATCGAAACCATATTGCTATGAAAAGTTCTCAGTAATTATTAATTAATCCCTCGTGCTTTTAATTTTACATGTACTCTACATTTTCCGCGCTCGCCTCAAGGTGCGCTACCAACTTCAGGCAGCATTTAAGCTTGCGTGTGCTTACAATGTTTCAAAGGTCAAACTCGTAACGACATTTTCACTTAAGCGTGTTTAATTAAGAAATGAGGAAGTATTATTTTAATGAAGTATATAATTTTATAGTGAATTATATCTTCTTCAAAGTGAAAAGGTGTTCTGTGTTGTGACACACCTTGTTCAGATATCTTGGACTAAAATTTTTAATCATAAATCAGTACAGAAGTTCAGAATTTTTAGTCAATATTACAAACACACTTTATAAATTAGTACAATTGGCATAACTTTAACAAAACAATATGCGATCTACATACATTACTATTAATGGGTAATGAAAGCAAATGCGTAAACATCAGATGTCACGTACGAGTATTCTTTTTGAGGACATAAAAAAATGAGATCCATTCACACGCTATTATACTCAGCCATAATTAAATTTTACAGAATGTTATTCTATCTTAGCATTTATACATTAATTATTCGCACATGGGTGAACAAAAAGTTAAGGTATATTGTGTGAAAATTCACGTACCCATCTAAGATTCCTGTAGCGGCTGCGCCATCTGTCGGATGCCAGCCGCGACATCTGCCGAGAGCCTCGGACATACAGAAATGGGGCGAAAAAAAATATCCCACAACCTAAGCTTGCTTCACCACAAATAAGCTATTAAATTACAACACCTTTTAATCCCATGCTGGCCTGTAATGGCTGCAATGTACCAAATACATATGTACGTACATATGTATTAATCGTATTTTCTCTTGTTCTTTTTCTAACATTCTCATCTTCATATATTTTTAAAATATACTTTTTTAAATTATTTTACTAACTAACTACTACTAACTAACAAGCTAACTTACTACTACAAGCGAGACCAAAATCTGATTGGTTTTTAATATTAAACGCATTAAATATTTTTTATATAATTCATTCAATATTTCGACTGTGACGTAGTAGTCGGGACGCCATTTTCTCGTCACAACTGGTTACCAATATGTACCTATACAAAATACGCAGAAGTCACTCACCTGTTTTTTGCTGCAATAACTTTATGTATCGAAGTGCGATAGTCTGGTGCGCTTATGTACAAATAAAATATAAGCGTCATTTAGTATATAATGATTTGTGACATAATACGAGTATACCTAAATATGAAACCAATGTGCTAGATATGCAAGCTTTTTTTAAATTACCTACGTAAATCAACATAGGTAATATCCAACTAAAATTGCTTACCTACTGTAAAGTTAACGTGTTTAAGAAATTTACGTCTTTGTTAAAATTGGTTTTCAATTCAAAATCATCTTACCAAGCAAATTATACGATCATATTGACAACATTACTATCAATGAATTTTGAATAACATTTACTAAACTCAATGTAGAAATTACAAAATGCTATCAAAATAATATTATTTTAATTGACTTATCTGACTTACTTATATAGGTATTTCAGACTGACCCTCCGTCCTAGTACTGGAAGCTTTTAAGCACATATTGGTTACGATCATAAGACGATCGTGATCGCTCTCTTATGATAACTAAACAATGTTGAGTAGTTATGTTAAAGACGACAACGACCAACATAAATCTGCGAAAAACATTATTATAACTCTTGTAGGAAATTTGGCAAATATACATTTCATTTATAAGAACATGCGAAGTTATCGCATCTTTTTGATATTATAAAGTTCATAAATAGATTGATTGAAAAGTATAAACAGTGGTGAAACTTGTAAAGATTTGTTGCAGGCAATGAGGTTGCTACGCGCTTTGTGGCTTATCTATGATCCGATATTTATCCATATACAGACGTTACTGAACTTTAAATATATTGGATTGGTATCTAAGTTCAATATAATAGGAAAGTAGGTGAAGAGGTATTGCAGAAACGTTAAGTGCATCGTAGTATGTAACCGCTTGCGTCGCTTCCCCGGGACACGCACGTGCGTGCGCGCGGCTGTGCAGCAGTGTGCGACGAGCCTTATTGGTCGCGCCGGACTTGCCACTGCCAAATAAAGCCTTTCCTTATTCGTAACTTTCCACCAATAGATCCTGTATATTGATAATTGCCCACCGGTATACCTGCACATAGTGCACATCCCCCATTGCATATGGGTCTCTCAGGCCTTATGACCTGGCGATGCTTGGCTGTCTCTTGATTTTTTAACCGTATCTGTCATAATCGACGACCCGGATGGCGCAATGGTTAACACGCCGGACCGCTAATTCGAGGGTCCTGTGTTCGATTCCCAGCGAGGCGGAAATTTGAATGATGAGTTTAAATTTCCGTTCTTGGTCTGGGTGTGTGTCCTTGTCTTGTGTGTTGTCCATGGCACCCACGACACAGGGAATTCTAGTGTGGGGTTATGTTTGTGTAGCGTTATTTATTTATCTATAATCACCTTCTTAGCTCTATCTGAAAGGCTCACTAGTCTTTCCTTTAGGTGATATACCTAACACATACCTTTCACATACTTATAGGTACGAACTAAAAATAATTTTCGGATACATTTTGTTTTTATAATAATATTTTAATCTAATATGAGAGGATTTGTGCCCCTGGACTGACTGAACTCATCAAGTCCTCTGGACATATTAAAATTATAATTGGTAAATCTGCCATTAGGTAAGCTTAGTTACTAACTCTATTAAACGTTCAAAATTTTGCAAACCATTTCTATAACATGTTTTAAACATTGTTAAACATAATTTGACAATATTGTTAAGTAATGATTTGATTTAACATGGCAGCAACTTGGCCGTCGTCAAAACGTGCCAGTATTCACACTTAAATGTGCATAATGTGAATTGATGAGGTGATTTGTATGCGAATGAAGTTAGCGTTTTAATTGCTTAGAATAAATAGTGCTTCCTTATCAGGTAGTTGAGTGTAACAGGATTAAACAATGTTATTGCATGCGGATTGCATCACTGATGCGAACTCACTTGGTGAGATCTCTTGTGAGTGCTGAGATACTTGATTATACATAAAGAGGATGTTGTATAAGTACGTCGATATATTCTTGAATTCAATTTTAAAAATTCTTCATTTGCTTGGTGGTAGAACCCTTGTGGTTCGACTCCAGCGCCACCACTACACCCCTATTTCTGCCTTGTAACAGCAATGTTCGGCGCTTCAGTCTATGTACACGGTAGTCTGAAGGGTGTGGTAAGAGAGATATAGGTATTTATTCGAGGCAACTTAGCCCTTAAGGGTAGCAACGCATCTATGATCCAGATAAGACTGTGATCATACCAGGATTATATCTGCGGTGGTGACAGTGACCACTTTCCATCAGGTAGGCAGCATGTTCATTAGTTATTTTCATAATATAAAATAATCATAAACCCATTATAAAGTACCGCTGAACACGGATCATATTTCAGAATAAGGAGGTCAAAAAACAATAAACTGTATCGCGCTTACCAGGAACTAGGAATTGGTCTTATCAGAAGTCTGAAGACCAATGATATTTCCGTAAACAATCATTATTTTAAAATTGAATAATTTCGCTTTACAGAAAACGAAGCGTCCCTCTCATCTCCCACCGAGTGGCGCCGGGCGGCGAGGCAGTGCGGGCAAGCTACGGCCGGAGCCGAATTACTCATTCGCAAAGTAACCGCGGTTCGCCTCTTTTTGTCCCAGAGTGTCCCAAGCAATCCCCAAAATGGCCCAACTGATGTTTAATTCAATTGATTTCATTAGCGGTAGTTTTTCAGCGGCGGCCGGGTCACAATACATATGTATAGGGTGCTCTAATAAATTGAACGGAGCCATGTTTTTGCCGTCCTCTCCGGCTCACCTGACCACCACTCTTCAGTATTATCTTATTAACATTAGGGAAACATGCGCTATTACAATTTATTTTTATAGTTTCAATTTGCTAATTAGTATTTTTTAAGCTCGTAAACTCAATAAGTAAGTAAGCGCAATTAAGCTTAATTATAAGTGTATAAAATTGAAAATGAGGAATTTGTTCAAGGGTATTGTGCTTTAATGTTTAATGTAGGTACATACCTATAATTGTGTGTGGTTAGTGAATATGAAAAATTGGTGGCAAACCGATAAAGCTCTTTACCTATCAATGTACAGTATTAAAATATTAACTGCTCTTATAAAAAACAAGGTTACGGTTACAAAATTTCATATTAAGTAGGTAAATGACAAAACACCAACTTGAAATGTATAATATAACCAAGTTTTTACTCGCACTAAAATATAATCTACTCTTACTAGATTTACTCTTCTGCATTATGGGTCCAGATGCCTTTACATGATATTCGAAAAAACAAACAGGCACACGTACCTATGTATTTAAAAATAGAAATAGATTCCAACACGAAAGGTGCGTACTTCAAACTGACTATTTACGGTTGGTGCCTCCTATTGTTAATCGACGATCATTATGGAGCTGGACAGATTCCACTTCCACTCATGTTCGATATGGAGCAAGGGATGAAAAACTCGTTGGCGCGCAGCGTTGGCGAGGAGAGCGCGTACCTGCCACCACTCGGTGTAAATGGCTCCATATTTAACCACCTGATAGGTATTGGCCAAATATTTGATATCGTTTTGTTATTGTTACGATTTTGATATTATGTGGATGATAAACATTCTCTCAGCATTCGATTTTTCTTCGGCGCAAAGGTTGGATGTTAACGAGAAAACAACTTTTTGTTTATTGTGTGTGTAATAATGTGTGTATGCAAGTGTTTTAGTAACACTTTTAAGTTCTATTAAAACACTTGCTTTACTAACTCACGAGTCGCTTAATCTTTTAAAACTTATGTCTTAAGTTTTAATCTAAGGACTAAGTTGCAGTCTTAAGACCTTTATTCTCAAGACTCAGTCGTTTTAAAAGATTTACCTTCACGTTTATAAATTACTTGTTGACATGTTTACTGAATATGTTCCCTTGTCGAATTTCGACTTTAAAACTATGTTACAAAATAAAATAATAATTTGGATGTATTAGTTTCAGTTTAGCTTAAGTAGGTATACGACTCACACGATACGAACGACCTTACACGATTGGGACGCGTGTCTTAAGACTAAATGGAATTGACAAACGAATTTTCATTTTGGAGTCGAGTCAAGTAAATTTGTTTTTTTTTACAACATGTGAGTAGCAAACGACCTTGCAGTCCACCTGATGATAAGTGGCCACTGCCGCCCATGGTCATGGACATTTGTAATCAACCCTAGATATAATCACTGTCATAGGGTTGACCACAGGTGTGTTGCTACCCCTGAGGACTGAGATGGAATGCCTCGGATAAGTCTGTCTCCCTGACCACACCCTTCAAGCCAGAACTTCATGTGGTTAACTATAAGAATACAAATATTAAGATTCTTCATATATCTACAGGTTTAGTATTGTATGTTTGGTATGTATAATACTTAAATGTGTTTGCTAGATGTAAAATAAATCTATGAGATTTTATTTGTTTGCAATTTAAAGAGCCATTTTTGATAGAAATCCGGACTACGATAAAAAGTTCCCCCAATCAATAGGTCGCGTGCCGGAAGCTGCAGATCATTAGGAGAGCACGTTATTACTGCACATAAAAATAATAATACCTACCTATAAACCTAATGATATAGCAATATTATAAATCCTTAAACTTATTTGTATTGCAATTTTCAATTAGGTTATTAAAAATAGAAGTAGGTGTCCAATAACGATAAAAAAACATTACACCTACAAGAGAGCTTTTCACATTTTACAGCACAATAATACGTACAGTAGTTTGTAAATATGAAAAATATATTAAGATGTTTTGTCAATAATAATCAATGTTCGGTTTTTTTTAGTTGCAACATCTACTCCCTCTTGTATCCAAACAGTAATGATGTCGTAAAAAGTGACATTAGCGGGTCGCGGACGACGCGATTTTTTTACGACAAAAGAGTCGGAAGTTATGCTTCAAGGGCATTACGCACAGATCATTAAGCCCCTCTCTCCTCTCTTAGTGAAAGGCAACTATATTTATTGCTGTACGCTTTGACAACCCTGTCCGGCCGCGGCGCTCCGGGTGGAACGCCCCCATCTTCTACCACTTCAGTGAATATTCAACTTCGTGCCAAATACAATTAAGTACATTTTTATGTTACGTACAGGGAGTTTAAAAGATGTGTTTGTCGGGGTTGTCAAAAGAGAGAATTATCTCGTGGAAAGTTATATTGTCATTATTTTATGACGTCTTCATCGGGGCGCATTGGACACGGCGCGCGCTGCAACGGCCGGGAAATGTGGAAATTCATACTAGAGTAGTTCCAAAGAGGGCAGAACGGGATTGCTTGTTTTATTTTATTTATGTTGAGGACATATCTAGCCAGTCGGGTGAACATGGGGATGATTGAAGCAACAATTTACCAAAAAGCACAGTGGCTACCAAAGCGATCAGCAGAAGGGTTTCGGATTCGATTCGCGTCTAGCAGTTATCTGGGTATATTTATAGGTATCAGTACGTGTAGGTATTTTTTATCATCACTGGTGTACCTACTTTATATCAAAATTCTGGTAAAAAGCTTTTGTGTCAAAATAAATTATTTTTATTATTATTATAATTAATGTTATAGGTATTTAAATACAAAATAAATTAAAAATTAGACTGACCGCCCATTAGGTAATATGTGAATCCCCTATTGCGTTATATTATGAGTACCTATAATTAAGTAAAAATTCTGTCAATATAAATTTCACCATTCCCAGTATTATTCCAGTAGCTGCAACTACTTACCAACTAGTGATGTGCCACATACACGTATCTGATATACCTACCTATCCGTTTATAAAAAAATAATTCAATCTTAAAAGATAATGCCATTTATAAGTATTAAATTCTGTGAAGTTATGATAAACTATAGGAAAAGGTCAATTTTTGAGAGAAAAAAAAACAATTTGACCTAATAATTATTCTTTAAATGTTTAAAAAAATAAAGTACATATTGTTAACTATAGTCCTGACGCCGGAACCGTGCGGGCCTGAAAGCTGTCAATCAGTATCAGTTGGACATAACTAGAGATGTG
>DWPV01004570.1:0-13462 GCA_018251915.1 Urbanus proteus proteus
GAACGCCTCGGATAAGTATGTCTCCATTACCCTTCAGACCAGAACACAGCAGTGCTTAACACTGCTGTTATAAGGAAGAAATATGTGTGGCGATTGTGCCGTCAGAGTCGAACTCTACCACCTTTAATTATGTACGCGGTAGCTCAAAAGATGATTTATTAGTAACCAGCTGATCCCCGCGGTTTCACCCGCGTTAAAAAAGTGAAAAGGAATACATATCAACACGTGTAATACCCCAGTCTCCCGCCACGGCGGCTGCATGCGCGTGGCGCGCGCGCTAATGTTTTTTTCCAAAATTAAAGTAGCCTATATATCATTCTACATTATGATCTTTCTCTGTACCAAATTTCATTCAGATCCGTTTAGCCGTTCTAAAGTTATAGAGTAACAAACATCCATCCGTCCATCCTTACAAACTTTCAGCTTTATAATATTAGTAAGACTATAGGTATGAACTTACAGGTATAGAATATAAGTCAGCCAGCCTCTTGTCTGGAGAAGATCCCTTCTTATTCCGTAACAGTAAGTATATTCTTTCTAGCTCTGTACAGGAGTATAGAAGTTTCTCAATCAAGACCTTTCCCATGAATCCTGAAAGTAAACGGGAAAAATATAATACGATATTTAAAATATTATTATTAAGAATTAACATATTTTTCGATATTGTTTGTTACTAAAAAGGAAAAAGAAATAGTTAAAAGTCAGACTAATTATAACCTAGGTTTAAAACGTAAAAGAAAAAATAAGCTGAAATATATTTTCACTAAAAATGCTAATTAAAGTATATTTTTAGGCGCTTAGTTAAATATTTAAAAGATACCTAGTTATGAAGATAAATATACATGTAAAGATACTTCTAGAAATCTGTTTTCTAAGTATTTATTTGTAACGTAATAAAACACTAGTTAGAAAAAACGAGTAGTAGGTAGGGGATCACGTATTAGTTTTAAATACTGAGGGGGTCATTAAAAATATTGAGAAACACTGCTAAGGGTTAGGTACTTTTTTTATTATTAAAGTAGCAAACGAGCATGCATATGATGGTTTTATCATGGAAGTAGCAACTAAGCATGCAGCCCACCTGATAGTAAGACATCTGTAATCAACCACAGTTAGAATCACAGTCCTACCTGGGATTTTTTTATATGATTGAAGTTTGCTACTTCAATCATATAAAAGAAATCTGTGGTCGAGCATGCAGTCCACCTGATGGTAAGTGATCACTGCCGCCCAGGGACATCTGTAATCAACCCTAGATAAAATCACAATCCTTTTTTTTTTATAACACGTGAGTAGCAAACGAGCTTGCAGTCCACCTGATGGTAAGTGGTCACTGCCGCCCATGGACATTTGTAATCAACTCCAGATATGATCACGGTCATACCAGGAGTTGACCACAGATGCGTTGCTACCCCTGAGGACTGGGATGGAACGCCTCGGATAAGTCTGTCTCCCTAACCACACCCTTCAAGCCAGAACACACCAGCGCTTAACACTGCTGTTATAAGGCAGAAATATGTGTGGCGGTGGTGCCGCCGGAGTCGAACAACATGAGGTTCTACCACCTTCAATGTCTCCCTTACCACACCTTTCAGACCAAAACACGGCAGATGTTAACATTGCTGTAATAAGGCAGAAATAGGTGCGATGCCACTTTATGACTAGCTGCTCACAGAACCTACTTTTAGAGCATAGAGCTATGGCATACCCATTACAGGGAACGTTATATAAAATTTGCAGCAAACTGGGGACACATCACACACCTATGATTCATATCTTAGGTTCCCAATGTCATGTGAATAGTGCAAATTATCACTCAATACAACCATGAACATATGTACATGAATACAAGGAAAATATCGAAAGGAAATTTATTCTGCCCAAGTAGTTATGCTGTTTGTTAAATTTTCGAAGATATGTGAAACATGTTTGGATATTTAAGTATTAAAAAAGCTTAAAGATCATCTAATAGTAAGTGATCCATGCAAGCGGTAGACATCTTGTAAACAAGACTAGAAAATGTATTAGATCATTTTATTATTATTTTATTTTATGGAAGTAACATATGAACTATGTGTATTTAAGGGAGCCTTATTTGAGGATACTCAATTGAGGCGTTCCAATTTAGTCCACATTTGTGACTGTGTTCTTATCTAGGGTTGATTTCATATGTCCATGGCGGCAGTGGCCACTTACCGTCTGGTGGGCTACATGCTTGTTTGCTACTTCGATCATATAGAAAAATGGCAGTGGTGTCTACAGAGTTTTAAAGATACAGGGGCAAACTTTAACTATTTATATTCCAGTGGTCAAAAATAGATATGCCTACAAAGTCGATGATTAAATCTTAACTTATAATGTACAAATATTATTTATAATACAAGGAAAATTGCAACGGCTTGTGCCTTATGCATGACCTAAGAATATAGTAATCCTTTGCGTCATCGTAATTTCATCAGGTCTATGTCTCTCAAACCAAAATAGTTGTTGTTGTTGAACGAAAAGACTTAGATTCAGGTAAAGTCTATATTATTATAAACAATAAGAAAGGGACTATTTCTCTGGGTTCAAAGCTTAAAAAAGTTTTTTTAAAATATATTTTAAACAAAGTGATCATGCAGTCCACCACTGCCGCCATGGACATTTGTAATCAACCCCAGATAAGAATGTCATACCTGAGTTTGGGCAGAAATGCATTGGTACCCATAAGATAAGTATACCTTTACCACACCCTTCAAGCCAGAACACAGCCGTGTTTAACACTGCAGTTAGCTATAAGGCAGAAATAGGAATGATGGTGGTGCTGCAGGAGTCGAACCACAACGATTCTACCACCTTCAATACAATATGTACACAACATGTATTACAGAGCTCAAAAGACACAGACACAATAAGAATATTTGGTCTTGACTAAGGCTCTGTGGTGTCGGTCCAGAATAGAACAATTACCTTTCTTCCCATGGATGAATAATGTTTAAAATTTAGTTCAGTGGATTTGGGATGATGAAGCTTTTCTTTTATACACTTTATATATAAAATCAAAATAAAAGGACATCATTCATTTCGTACCCAAAAATAAAAGTGCCGGCCAGAAGAAAAAAATAGTGGATTCTTATTGGAAACATTGTCCTGAAGACTTTTTACTATCACAAGGAACGTCTACGATTAACCCCCCGGCTGTTATTTAAGTTCAAAGTTAAGTGCCGTCAATGAAAACTCTTTATTGAAATGTTACGGAAATAACATCTACAGGTTTTTTTTATATGATTGAACGTCTACGAGTACCCCCTGCCAAACCGAGGTAAAATAATACACTCAAGCGTTACGTATGATCATGGTAAGTAGGTAAGAAAAAAAAAACTTCCAACTTTTCAACGTAATGTGATAGCAGATAGCTACTTAGCTATTATTATTATTACTTAACTTATTTATCTAGGTTGTTTGTCAACTTTTAAGCGTAATATGATGGTCCATTAGTATAGGAAAAGGATATTTTTTTGTATTTTCAAACTCAAATAGCAGCCTGGGAGTTAATCGTAGACGTTCCTTGTCATAGTAAAAAATCTTCAGGACATTGTTTCCAATAAGAATCCACTATTTTTTTCTTCTGGCCGGCACTTTCATTTTTAGGTACAAATTGTTCAAGATTTGAATGATCTCCTTTACTAGTTTTGAGTTACAGTATCAGATATTTTCATTGTTGCTTAAGTTCTATGTTGTGTGCAGTAGAACTTAAGCAACAATAAAGATATCTAAATTAATTTTATTATAATCAGATTATTTTATTTATGAAATTTACAAATAAAATACATTTTATTTATTAATCATATATGGACAGTTCCTTAATGCATATTGCTTCTTAACATAGTATAAAACAAAGTCGCTTTCCGTTACCTGTCCCCATATATGTTTAAATCTTTAAAACTATGCCATGGATTTTGATGCGTTTCTTTTAATAGATGGAGTGATTCAACAGGAAAGTTAATATGTAATTTAAAGTGTGCAGAGCCACGAGCAAAAGGTATTATATTAAATTTAGTTTTTATTGATTATTGAATTGACTTGCGTCTTTAGCTACAATACGTTCAATAGGCTAGGAAGCTGTTCCATTGATTGACCACTCTATTCTTCATGAAACAATATCGACTATTGTTAGATTAAATATATACTTGTCAACTTTATAATGATGGCCTTGATAAAGCCTCTTCAATTTTAATATGAAATGTGTTCTCACTCTATTGCCCTCATAAGCACCAAACAGGTATCTCCGTTAAGTTTGAGAAAATTGATATTTTAAAATAGTTTTCTTCTTATAAAAAACTAGCTGATCCCTGTGGTTTTATCTGCATTTTAACATTAGCCTGATTGATACCTGACAGTTAATACCGCGTGCTAATGAATTTTTCAAAAATTATTGTAGCCTATGTTACGCCTTAGACCTTCAGCTATCTTCCATGAAAGTCCCGTAAGAAACGGCCCAGCCGTTTAGAAGATTATCTCAGCCAAACAGACAATTTTTTTTTATTGTACCTACGACTAGGTAGGTAAGGTATTGCATTTAGTAAAAAAATGTTGTTTTGAAATCACAAACAGATACTTTAATTTCATTTATTTGCATTACTACATAATGGTTTTAAAAACAATGAGAAATTTTTCGAAGGAGAAATTTGAAATAACATATCAATTCGGATTAGATCATCAGATGCATATTTTCTAAAGGTATCCAAAACCATGCTATTCAAAAATATATATATTTTTTAGATACAGGTTTTGTGGTTCGAATGGCGTACTATGTGGTTTTAATTTCTTTATTGCTGATACTTCCACCCAGTTGCATGCATACATATTAAAATGTATGAATAATAGTAACGCACTACAATTAATATGGATATTGAAGTGGACATAGTTATTGTGTTGTCTGTTAATTATTTTATTGGTTTCAATTACATCTGGCCATTTTATGCTCCATCAATATTGTCAGTGTTATAGTCTTTAGTAGAGTTTGTTGTAAACAAGAACATATATGTACTTAATATATTATCGACTTTCTTCTGGAATATTCCTAGAGCGCGATACTGAAAGGTGCAAAAAAAACTCTTCCTTTAAAGCTAAAAATGTATTAAGGACCATCTTCACATATTCCTAAGACTTTTGTACAATTAAGACACGTGCTTTAGATATTTCGACATTGGCCAAAACTCGGCCCATTTTGTCCGAACCCAAAGCTGATCAATGCCTACTTTGGGTATGTTGTCAACCCATTATTATCTCAATACTGGGCACGGGTCTCCCTTCATAGTGAGAGGGATTCAGGTCTTAGCCCACTATAATAACCAAGTGAGAATTGGTAGACTTCACACACCTTTGAGAACCTTTACCGTAAAAGCGAGTGATAATTATTTTTTAATCCTAATTATTATTAATGCGAATATCTGTTTATTTGTTCGTTTGTTTGTTACACCTTTACACTATACCGACTAAACTGATTGTTATGAAATTTTGCACACACATTGCCCGGAGTCTGGAAAAGGACAAAGAGTACCTTTCATCCTGAAAAGTGATACTATTCCCGAGGGATAGAAAAGTAACTTTTAGACCCACAATGTACCTACTTTTATACCTACGGCTTCTTTGTGTGATAATCAGAGGAGAGATCCCCGATTGTTCTCAAATAGGTTTAACACTGTATAAAAAATATACAAACTATCTTTGATGACTCTGACCTATATTCTAGATTTATAGCATGCTTATTTGAATATAGTCGATTATTCGAAATAATGAGATATAATCTATAAATAAACATGTTTAATGCAATTTGCCTGTAAAGATTAAAAGATAAGGATTACGATAAGATATTATCTTGTCTTTCATAAAACTTACTCTTGAATAAATAAATAAAATACAAACAAACGAAAATAAAATAGTACCCCGAATTTTTCGCCGACATCATGTTAACGTATATGTATATTTTCGTTATTTTTTATAACATTATGGTAGATGGCTGTAACTAAAATTATTTAGATATTACGATTTTCAAAAACATAAAATATGCGATCAAATAAAGAAATCGTTTTACTTCTTAAAATAGGTACGGATAAAAACGGTCTTTGATTGAAAGTACTTACATTTTCCAAAAATAAATGCCGCAGTGCACTTTACCTGAAGGTAACACAAAACACACACTTATACGCCACTGAATTATAAATTAATTTTACACTAGCACACTAAATCACCATACGTCTAAAGCGAGTAATTTAATTTATTCTGATAAAACTATAAAAGCCGTGATTTTAAATCCGTGCATAAGCAAGTGCCTACACCAAAATAATACAATACGTTATGTCAGATGTCATTGTTAATTTCAATAGATAAGATATGACTGTTGACACATAGCTGATGGAGTTGTCAGCCTGTGGTCACAACGGCATGATTATTGCCAGATGCTTCGAGACAGCTTTAAGCTTACTTATTTAAACAAAAATATTGTAGTCTACGTAAACTTCGTAAGATAATTATCTTGTTTTTCGAATCGATCAAAACAAACATGTATTGTGTTGTACTAAACACATTCTAGCTTTTTCTAAAACTTTACACCACTACCCTCTATTTTGATTGCGTAAATATTTACACTTTTAACGATGGAAAATATCACGTAGTTTAAAAGTATAATGGATGAACAACTTCGAAGTTAGATGCTATTATCGATTTCATGAATTAAACCCCTTGAACGTGTTACATATATCCACTTGAAAAGTAAGTAACACTATATTAGGCCAAATCTGTATTGTTAGGCCTAATAGGCCTTAAAGTCTATCAAAACATTGTTTTATAAACATAGGAAATATTGGCGATAAGTAGAGTCAAGGCAGTTGACCTCTTGCCCTAGAAACTATGAAGCACGTTCATTCAGTGAGCACCTCTCATCTGTGTGCTACTGACGTTTTTTTTCCTAGTGTATAATTGAGGTAAGTTCGTTTTGTATTACGTAATGGGTACTTACAATGAGAGGGATTTTTGACCTACTTGCATGGATCGTTATCCGTGAAGGTTTAAGTTTAAAGTCATATTTTTCTAGGCACTTCGTTATTAACTTAAATTTAGTACCTACACATGTTGTATCAGTTTCTTGTGGTTTGATGGATTTTACTTTATAACTACTACATATTATATTGTATTTAGATCTATTTGTACCGTATTAGTCGGACCATCTCCAATTATAAATAAAATATAAAAGTCGTGAGGAAAAAGATGAGATTAAACAAATCGAAAAATCACAATTTATTTTAACTAAGGGTTAATCCCTAGTGTGCTAATTTTTATGACCGAGATAGAGTACGAATAGCAAAAAACGATATGTCGGTGGTCCCACCGCAGATGAGGTTGGAGATGAAGTTCTACCACCTTTTGCGAATCATAGGATTAACTTGTTTCAAACATATAGGCACTAAATTTTATTATTTTTATTTTCAGAATCTCATAGATGAAGACTCTGATAATCTTCCAATTATTATTTCTACTAGCATCAGCAGATAAGCGATGTCGCGGTATATACTTCAGTGATAAGTATTACAACGTGAACATAATAAAAGATGGCGTGAATAGACTACATAATTTACTCTACAACCGCAATGATAACAGGATTTATTTCACCTTTGACCAAATCTCTGATAGACCGACGAGATCTCTCGCGTACCTCAACTTAGATACACTTACCGCTACTGTTGTGGATGGTATACGAAATGCTACGTCAATCGCTATCGATCAGAGTACAAACAAGATATTTGTAGGCAGTTCAGATGGCCTTTATAAGATAAACGATAGAATGATTCCCGAAAGACTACCTATTCAAGATAACATCATAAATATGCACTACAAGAATGGATTATACTTCACAAACGCAAAGAAAGTAGCTTATATGTTTGAAGATGGATATGCAACAATCGTACCAGAATTACAAGGACGTGCGGTCGAAAATTTGATACTAGATGATGATAATAACGTATTCTTTGTTGAAAACAAAACCTTGTTTAGAGTCAAGCTGGGTACCAGAGCCGTAAATATACACGAGAGGCATATAGTAGATGCAATAGCAACTGATATGCATTCTAAAGCTTATGTGTGTTCTAACATGGGTGTGTTCGTTTATAATAAATATAAGTATGTTCTGGACAAAGTAGCTGATATACATAAGTTAAAGGCGTTAACTTTTAATAATAATAACGACCCTATTTACGGTGTATCAGATCTAATTGTAAAATTAAGCTATAATTCAGTGCCATGCTTTGAAGATTAAATTCTAATGATATTCAAGTGTTTTCTTTGTGTATTTTTAACAAAGTTATATTATATCAAAGTTGATGTATTGTTGTATTATTCATGATGTAGGTACCTATATAAAAGATAATCACTTCTTATCTTATTAAGCAAAGTATGTAATAAAATGTAGACAGTTATCATCATAAATTCCAATGATAAATTCAAAGAATCTGTATCTATTTTTTAAGTTATATAAATTATCTATTTTAAATTAAATTACAGATTACTTATCATTTACCAATCTTATCACGATCATAAAATATAGTATTGAAAAATATATTTCCATAAAAGCGGATTAGCGTTCACAGACAGTTGTGTTGTATAATTATGAAGTCATCACTTGCATTTCAAAAATACTTTTCATAGGGAAAATGTTGTAGTTTCAATAATTTTCTATAGCACCACTCGCTTTTTTCCCGTGAATGACATAGAAAACGACCACAGAACAATATAAACTATTGTTTTTACAACAGTAATCCTCCCTGGATGATACCCTATGTCGTTTTGACATAACACTGTGAAAACGACTTAGGGTATCATCCAGTGGTCGGACAGCGCAGAAAAGGGAAAGAGGATAGAATGAGCATATGAGCCGATTAGTATGAAAACCGCTGTAGCCAAAACAACACATAGAAATCAATAATTGTATTCTCACCACAAAAAAATTGTATTTTTATTGGTTGGCTTGGATGGATTGGTTGGATTTTTGTGTGAACTATTAACAATGTGACATTAACGTACAGAACATTTTTGAAAAATGATTGAGTCGCGTAAACATAGCAATGGACATGACAATTTAAATTAGACCTTACCTCAAAGTAACAGCACTTTCAGATCGTCGAGTATGATAATCATACTGACAGTCTTGTCGATCCGCCTACATCGCACTACCTGTTGTCTCTTTCTTCCGTTGGATGAAATGCTAAAACCAATTCAGTACTGGCTGAAAATGAAACTAAAAATAACAAAAAGCAAAATGTTTTTGTCATTGGTATTTCATTATAAAATATGTTATTATAAGGATATGTTATTACAAGTATAATTTTAGCAGTAAATATCTAGCCAAATACTTGTAGAAACGCAATACTCTTACAATGGAAGTAAAGTGGAGATTCGTTTCGGTTTTCTGGAAGGTATCTACCGTTAATTCATTTATTCACATAAATATATTCACCAAATTTATTTTCACGTACAATATTAATAAGACATAGATGATACAATTTATTGCGTTATTAGCCACTATATACATATTATCATGAATGAAGTAGATCCAAGCGCTTTCCTATATTAATTCCCAGTTATCACTCCTTTTGAAGAGACTGCAACATCGCAACAGACGGTACCAGTTGTATGTCTGTGTGTGTTTCCTCACGTTTTGTGCCACCAGCCTCTACTTGTTGGTGTTATTGGACTATACCGTGGTGCCAGAGCGCGCTGTATCTTTCAGGCAAGCTTCAGCTATTTTAAAAACAAAAAAAATTGAATTGAGATCAATTAGGTTGTAATTAATTAAGGCATGCATTCATACATCTACATGCAGCGCTTTCAGCGGTTCGTTTAATTACTAAAATTTTACTATCCAAACGTAAACCGAGATCGTATCAAAAAAAAAAAAACGTAACAAACTCATACTAAGGGTACTGAGCAACAATGATTTTTAAGAGCCTTCCACAAGAGTTGATTTGGGAGGCCTTCTTGATTAGGTGAAAGAAATCACCTATTGACATAGAATTACCAACTCCCTTGTTATAATAAGTATTGTTATAATTATTAAGACTTAATTTTACTTTATATTACTTTTAAATAAAAAAATAATACATCACGTACCAACCTGGTTGGTTGGTCCAACCAAGAAATAGCATTGGTTTTGCATTTTTAGGCGGGAAAGTGACAGGACTAGCAGACGCCCAAAAAAAAGTCTAATATTTAAGTTTTCTTTTTTAATTTTAATGGCTACGTACCAGTTGCCCCTGGCACTAAAAAAGACAAAATTATCATGAAATTAGGTTTCAATACCCTCAGTACAAGTTTCTTACATTCCTGCCCGTTTCTTCCACAGTATAATAGTGGTACCCAAAGAGTAGGTGGTACCTAAACGGTGCATGTAGATGTATGAACCCAAACGTAAACGAGGAACGTTTCACTAAACTTAATAAACTCGTACTAGAGGCACTGGTTACTTAGCAGATTAACTATCAACAGAATCATTCAAAAGAAACTCCGTGATAGCATAGAGACTAGTGGTCTTGACACTGGCTGCGAGTTCCCCACCCTGGATCCCTTCTCTGAAGAGGCGATGAGGTTCAACCAGGATATATCCAAAGTCGTGTGTGAGGGGGTTGATTGGGTGGAATGTTATGTAAGTAGAAGCTTGAAACTTTACAACCTTTTATTAATTATTTATTTCGTTAATATTTATCTATTTTTGATTCCACGATTATCGCAGAAGCAGTGATACTCAAATGTTTGTGACGCGGCCTCTCAGAGGTCCGAGGTTCGAAACTAAGCACACATCACTGATTTTTAAAAATTAAGTGCGAATTAGAAATTTTGCACAGAATTACCAATTACCAACTAGAAAATAGAAATCACTTACTTTAACGGTGATATAAAATATTTTAAGGGAATCTGCAAACCTAAGAGTAAAAAAACAATATCAAAGGTGTTTAAAGTTTCCCACTTATGCTTGGTCAGCGTGGTAGACTATGGCCCTTTTCTAAGAGGAGACACGTTTCTTGCACGAATCAATCCTAACAATTCTGGCTTCATGTAAATATACCTGTTTATTTCTCAGAAATCAGAATGTCAAGTGAATAAGGAAATTGTCAAGAAATATCGAAACGTAGTTTGCATTTATAAAGATATTATTTATGTTGATGATCAAACACACACTATCGGCGATGCAATAAAGGTTATTGGTGAAGAGAAATATACATTGAATAGAAGTGATTCCGTTAAAGTATCCTGTTCTGGAGTAGATAAAAATGGGTAATTTTGTTTTATGAAATAAAAAAAAACAACGCCATCTGTCGTACATTCTTATAACTAATTAGAAATTTATGAAGTAGTGTATGATTTAGTTGACAAAACTTACGATAGATGGCAGACCTGACGTAATACAGCGCCATCTATTACTAAATCTAGAATCATAGAGGAACACTTCAAGTTGAAGTAAGAATGTATAGTTACACCAACGTTCGATAGATGGCAGTATTTTGTTATTTATTAGTTTTGTTTTTTCGTAGATATCTGAATTTTTTAAACTTACACTATTTAGTAGTATTTTCAGTAAGGTTTTTAGCTTATAAACATAACCTTAATAAACAGCATAATACACTTAACATAGGTAGATAGGGGTCCCTGTAATCCAGGAACAAGAATAGGGCTATCCTTACCTTTCTCTTCGGCGGAGCGCTTTCCACACCGGTCTGACACGCAGTGATTTCCGGATTCTATTCCCGGCCAGGCAGATATAACTGAACGAATTTAAATTACTGTTCTGATTATAGGTGTTTATCTTTTTATATATTCGTCTACGCGTGTCTATAGCAAGTGTAGAAATCGTAATTTTTGCCACTATTTCAACAAAAACAAATCCAAATAAAATAAATTAGAACCGTTAAAAGTATATCAAAGCAGTAATTTCTCCCGTTTCCAAGGAAAGTCAATTCGGAAAGACATTTGTGCTGCCGAAAAGATACGAATAGTTCCCGCAGGATGCCATTAGCTCGGTGATAAATGTTATAGTCACGGGATAATTAGGAGATCAGGACTTCTATCTAATTCCTGTGGGGTAATGTTTTGTTATCTAAGTGGTAAAAATACCTCTTTCTGCCTTATGCTGCCTACTTACTTACCTATCGACGCTGGAAAGCGTAATTACGTACTGTACCTAACCTTACAATATGCAACTACATAAGAGTGAATAATCACTACATAGTATAAAACAAAGTCGCATTCTCTGTCCCTATATCCCTATGTATGCTTAAATCTTTAAAACTACGCAACGGATTTTGATGTGTTTTTTTTAAAAGATGGAGTGATTGAAGAAGAAGGTTTATATGTATAATAACATCAGTTCATTCTGTAGTATATTTATTATCAGCATTACACCCGTGGGAAGCCGCGCGGGTCGCTAGTTAACTATATTTTTTCGACCTACGGACGTAAGCAAGACTATACCTACTTACTAAAAATTTGTGAGGATAGTTGAATATTTGTTTGTTCCTCTTTTATACAAAAACCATTGATTAGATTTGTATAAAATTTTGCACGCAGATAGTTTATGATCTGGTTTAACTAACTATTACTACTATTAACTAACCTAGGACACTCTTTACTGTCCTTACTAATCCACGGAAATTGTCTAGTACCTACTCTTAAACATAAAATTGGTAGGTATTTCTTAAAAGGCCTAATTTTCTTCTAGTTTTAAACCTCTTCGAGCCCTCGCCCACGGCGACTTTTTGTAGCGATGCTTGCTAAACGCGCGACAGCATCGCTACTACGCTTTTTAATCGCATTGACAACGCGCTACAGTAGCGATACCAACGCACTACTGCATTGCGACTATATCGATGCTTCAACGATATCGGGTATTTTTGTGCCGTTACTGAATCGCGTTTGCATCGCGACAGAAGCGCGACAATATCTCGTTTGCATCGCTATTGAATCGTGTCGAGGGCACACAGCTAGCGACCGTTTTGCGTCTGTATCGATGCGGACGCGCGACAGCATCGCTACAAAAAGTCGCCGTGGGCGAGCGCCCTTTAATGGACATGTCGAGTCGAATTTGTATTAAATAACAAAAAAGTGCAGTAACATCTCATGTTATATCCCAGTCTAGGCCTCCTGTCCTCGAGATGGTTCGGCTACAAGACGGGATTCCGCCCGGTCCCCACCACCGTCCCCCCGGGGAGGGAGGGGTCCCTGAACATACTGATGCTGGGCTTCGACTCCACCTCCCGGAACGGCTTCATGCGCAGGATGCCCAGGAGCTACCGGGTGCTGACTGAGGAGTTACAGGCTACTGTTCTGAAAGGGTATGTCTTTATAGATGAAACATGTAAAATAGGGTATTTGACAAGTTTTAGGAAAATAGCTCAAATTGTTCGTTATATCATGATACATTTATGATTTAATTAAA
>DWPV01004571.1:0-13461 GCA_018251915.1 Urbanus proteus proteus
TGAAGTTAATGGCGATTAAATTCATATTCACTTTTTGTCGAGATATAAAAAAAATCGCGCATAACGTAAGACTTGACAAAACTTGCCACTATTTAAGTCACTGAATATTTAAAAAAACGCAAATAGTATGCTTCACCCGTACGTATACATAAATGAGAGGAGTATGTATAATAGTCTCCTTGGTAACGATCACACAGTTGATTGTTGATATTTTAGATGAACTCTATATTCCGCCAAGGTTTCTATATCAACCAATAGCAGTGTTGAGACTGGCACGCATATAAATTAATCGACTTGTGCTATACGTTTTTAATGTTTAAGATAAAGACATTTGAGCGTGACTTTGTAGATGGAGATAATAATGTACGTACACGGAATGATCTTAAAACCGTATATTTATTGGCATTCGATAACATTCGTACGATCAGGGTAATGATGCATTACGTGACTTAGCTTTCAGAAATAATCTGAGCTAAAAATAAATTTAAAATTATAATTTTAGAATTCGTTAGAATTCGTTGCCGTCTTTATTGTTCGGTAGAAATCTCGTATATCATCGATATCCTCCAGACGGTTCTCAAGGGTAACAACTTATAATGGTTCACTACCTGTGTTTTTTATCCCATATTCGAGTCAAAGGCCCGAAGGCTCGGCTGAGTTAGAGCGAACTAAGGGCGTTGCACCTTCCCGCTCTCCCTTGCCCTGCAGCCCTACTTTGCCTTTACGAGTCGAAAGCGCTGAATACGCACCTCCTTCACGATATACGCGTGCATGTGTTTGACCGAAAGAGATGCAATGTCACCCAACGTTTCGCCCGTTCCATCCATAGACACAGATGTGCGTAAACTCGCTATAGTTCGCTATACATTTATACATTCTGGACTTTGAACTCGGTTAATGGTGAAATGCAGGACGTCTCCCTCGCATTTGTTATCATTCACAAAATCAATATGGGCTCATTAATTTTTCTTGCTATCTCGACGTTCTAGATAAGTTTAACTGCTGAAATGGGAGCGTGGTCTCTGTTTACTTACGGTCTCATGATTAACGCCAGCAACTGATATAAAGCTAGAGATTCTGGCTATCGCTTTATCAACTTGTTGAATTTGATTGATGTGTTCTGATACGTTTATCTATATATGTGATTATGTCTTCTATTATGTATATGGCAGATCATCTTTGACGCAAGAATTCACGACATAGCTGGTTTTAAATGTCAGAATAGCACTCACAGCCGTCACAGCAAAACCCAAATCGATCAAACTACGTTATAAAAAGTTAAAACGTGTGTGAATTAATTTTATGGCTTGGGCAAGCGGGACTAACCAACGGTCGGATGCGTCATTATCGTTACCATTACGATATGAGAGCGACCGAAGAAATCGCCACCAGTCGTAGTTTTTCGCGGAAAACGGCCACATCGTCAAATCCTCTCCCCCCCTCTCCCTTCCACCCGCGCTGGCGCCGCGTCAGAGCGAGCATATAAAAGCCATGCGCGCCCCTCCACTCCAACTCAGACGCATGGAGTACTCCGTAGAGGTCGTTTGGCACGAGCGAGCGCTTTGCTAGGCACCTGCCGGCCACTTTACGATAACATTCTAGTCACCGCGCAGCTGAAGCTCGCGTAACGCGGTCTACCGCGCGTTCCTACGAGCAGTGATATGTGCAATAGCTCTACTTACAAAATATAAATAATTGTGATAATTTATTTAAATTAGTTATTAGTTACGCGCGTCGTTTAGACCGTGATACGGCTGTGAGTGAAAATTGTGAAATTGAAATGTTGTGACTGCCCGACTGGAACTTGTTACCTGTGATCCAGCCCAGTGTGTTCAGTTATTCTTGCGTTGAAGGATCGTTCGCCACAATGGTCGGAAACAACGGTACTATGATGGCGATTCGTATCGTCCACAGTAAGCTGCGCAAGCGCGAGGAGCACTCGGCTTCGGTGCACCCGGCCGAAGCTGTGCTCCAGGCTGCGCCGCAACCACCGCCTGAGCCTGTTGCCTTCCGTCAGCAGCCCTTGTGGCAGTTCCCACCGCCGCTGCCTCAGCCTTACGTCTATCCTCACGATCAGGTTAGTTATCAAAACATTACGATTACATTACGACATCAACTCATTAACATCCTATTTCGAGAATGGAACCAGTTGCAGCATTTATACTTGACCCAAATGCTATTAATGCCACACGCCAGATGTGAACATTTTCTAGTTAAGTTTGATACTTTGTTCAATTCGAGCCAAACAATATGGAAAGTTAGGAACGTGAACATTAAGATTCAAAAGAAATCGTGATTGGTGCGACCCACGTCCCCGCCACGCGAGAGAGAGTTGGTTAAACGGCTCGGCCACGATATCTAAGTGCGAAATAATAATTTAAATGTCGGGACACGCTTGCGGAGTAGAAAGCTGCACAAGGCGAGCATGTTGTAACCGTTCGACCTTCTTTCTTTGTGCCAGTCTAGCTGGAACAAAAGGTAGTAAATGCAAACAAACTGTACTCAAAAGTGCAGCCTCTCAAAATGATTTACCCTCATTAACACGGTCCGGTTACCGCTTCCCGAGGCCTACTTACCGATGCATCGTTCATGTTTATGTTTGCAATACACGAATAGCCATATCGAGTCTACACCAGGAAGTAGAGAATGCTAATGTGCCTTTGAATAGTGTATTCAAGGCTTGCTTCATACTCGCACGGCCTCAACGTTTACTTCGCGTTTCCTTGATCGCAAATGAAAAAACTGCTTAAACCAGTCTCAATCATAACTAAGATTCACAATACGAGGAACGTTTACAAAAAGTTCTCGCGTCAAAGTAATAACATTAAACGTATAACGAGACGACCTTCTTTCAACGTTTGTTTGGCTGGCAACCGCGTCTAAATATAGCTTGTGGGGAGTATTGTGTAACTGGAAATCGTTTCTACATCGGCGCAAATGCACCTAATGCATCCATCGGGGACGTTAACGGAACCACTAAATCGGGCACGAATCATCGGGGTCAACAAACCTATTCCAGACGTTTTGAATTAAAGAACCGGTCATAACGTCTCTTTTCTTTTATTTCTAGGACAACTTGATGCAGCCAATCGGTAACGAGCGTGCAAGTTTTCGCAGTCTACGCAAGAACATTGGTGGTCGTTGGAAACGACTGGTGAAGAAGAAGCCTGAACAGGAGGTGTACACGATCCCGCCCGAGCTCAAGCCGCAGCTTAAGCAAATATACGTGTATTAGCCGCCTTTACAACATACGTATTCAAGCAGCTAAGAAGCAGGACACTTCAGAGCTGATCAGGCATAGACCTCAACCAACAACTCCATGGTTGTAATCATAATCATATCTTTACTCGAATATCAAAATTTTAAAAACTAAAATTGTCTGCACGGGCATCTCGCCCTCTTTCTTGACATATCGTTTCGACCAATTAAGTAATCTAATGACCAATATTCTTATGTAAATCTTCATTCATTCAGCACTTCATTGTGATGTAAAGCCTAGATATGTATTATTAAGTATTAGAACACTGATGTTTGGGTGTTGTTTCGTTGCCGATATCTGAATGTTGTAAGCATGAGTGATAGTCAAATGAATTTAGTTTAATTTTAATTTAAAGTTATGAATGATCTTAGGAAGATGCGGTCGCGCATACTAGTGACGAAAATCCAATAATAATGATAGAAACGATGATGCCTTGATAACTGTAATATTGACTATAGGGCATTTGTAGTTCATTAACTTATTCTAGACATGATCGTATTCTTAGACGAACTTCGATCAAATAGTTTCGTGAGCCTATATTATACACGTGTACTGTGTGGATATTAAAAACACCTTTGTTTGATGCAGTATTTTATATCATTCGTTTTGTGTTGTGAGTGAGACTGAAATATGGTACAATTTTAACGTAACGTATACTACCAAATTGAAATATTTTCTGAGATTGTTAAGTATGATAAAATTCCAATAAAAATGTATTTGTTTAATTCACTGCTGTTTGAAAGTTTGGGTTTAGATTTGGCTCAGCTTAGACCTATCGCCCATTTGTTGTCCGTAAGCACACGATTATTGCATTTCGTTCGATATCAGATTGTAGATGTCGCACTCTTTCAAATTTAGACAAATGACGGTCAGCAAAATGGGCGTTTCTATTAATTGTATCGTATTTTTTAAATGTCGAATGCGTTTCACAGTCAAGTCAAAATGTAAAATAGAGAATATATTGACGTTGCGTTAATTGCATTGCATGCTATAGTAGTGTAATTTTCAGATTTTCGCCCGGTCTTTACCTGCTGTGATATTTATGAAAATATAAGAGAATGGAATAAAAAGTTTTCAATGATATGCTGTTTTTGTATACATCCTGGTCAATTACTCAGGGAAGACCGACGGTCGAGAATTTCGATAGCTCATATTGAGCTCGATATTTTGATGATTTAAGTTTGTAGCTAATAGGTACAATAAACTCAGCCATTATTATATTTTTTTCGTAAAGTCTTTCTGTATACACCTACCATACTATGTTATGACGATATTTTTAACAGCGTGCAAAGTTACTTTTTTTATTTAAAACTGTAATCTGTCATTGACATTGAAAAATAAATTCCATCGTGATAATGTTATCCATTTGTTTTCTTATTTTTAATGATATAACCCTGGTATAAATATGTATACAAGATTTAGAACAAATAAAGAAAAAACTAGTAGGAAACTAGATGATGAAACCTACCCATAAGATTAAAACTATAAGTTTGATAAATCCCTTAATCCCTACCTACTCTCAATAAACTGTATGAAATAAATGAAAAGACCAAATCACTAAATATTATAAAGCCCAAGAGTGCAGTAAATTGTTTTTCTTCGATGAAATATGAATAAATGCCTATTTGCATCCATACAAAAACTTGTAACATGAAGAGCTGCAAAAGGCGGAATAACATAGGTCATTGAACTTGTATGTTTTGTTTTGATATTAAAACGATTGAATAATATTGACAAGACATATAGATACTAACAATTACGTCAATTATGAAAACTATATTGAGTTACAACTTTGTGGTTATAACTAATCGATTAAAAATTCATAATAGTTTTCGCCTTAATCTCATTAAACGCCATCTATGTCGTGAATGGTCACATATTCATAATTAATAATTGTACACAACGCCATCTATTTCTGATACTGTAAACAAATGTATCTAGTGCCATCTATTTTATGTAACTTGACATCTTAGTATTTCGGAACTATTGTAAACAGAGCCATCTAGTGAGTAGTGTTGATATTAATATGCGTTGAGTGCCATCTACCAAAACATTATGTAACTAATTAGTCCTAGCGTGTACTAAAAGTATAATAGAATGTAGTTATCATATAAGCTACAAGATGTCAGTATTTTATTTTTCTGTTATTATTTTTGTTAAAACTTTGTTATTAAGTTTAGTACATAAAATAATTGTATGCACAATATAAAGATTAAATTGTTTACACGTGTGTTTTATTTGAAGTTGCTAGTAACCAATGTATCTCTATGTTTGTGATACTTCTAAAAAGTTATATTATGGTAATATATTATAGTATGTTTGATTGATTGTATTTATATCAGTTGTTATAAAAAACAGACGTTTTATTTAGGGATCTTTTGGGTCTTCGGGTGTTAGGTAGGTAGATACGTATGGGTGTCGAGGTTGGATGGAACATACCTACCATTAGATGGAATGCCTGATGGTAAGTGGCCACTGCCACACTGGAATATTTGTAATCAATCCCAGATAGGGTGACCGTTCTACATGAAATCTTCTATAGATGCCTTGCTACTCCTGTGAACAAAATTGGAATGCCTTGGATAAGTAGGTACGTCTCACTTACCTCACCTTTCAATTTAGCAGTGTTTAACAATTTTGTTATTAGTCTGATTATTTAGTTGGCAGAGATAAGTGTTGTGGTTGTGCCTCAGTACCAGTGAGACAGCTTCTAGTAGTTTTGTATTTTTAGTAGATAGATTTAGTCCGGTCAAATAAAAAAGAAATAGGGAAAATTCCGTCACTTCTATATATGTCAGTAGATTTTGATACTGGTAGAAATACATATATATAGATTTTTATAGGCTGTTAGTGGATTTAATAGAATTCATATACATTTTTTGGTGGAATCTCGAAAAAAAGTAGTCACCCTGCCTCAGTACAGAAAACCTTTTATCTTTAAACCCGAACAGCATTTACCACCGTTATTAAGCTTATTCTCGTATTTCATTGTATTCGCGTACCTATTTAATATCTCCGTCTCATTGGGTACGGGTCTCATTACAGCCTCTTTATGTACACTTGTCAATCACGGGTCTAAGGTCCGTGGAGCGTTATTTTCCGGACATTTGCTACTGTTTATTTTGCGGAAAACAAGAATCCATTAAGGATATTGTGGTTTGCTACTTTCTATCTGTTACTTGTGTAATCGTCTAGTATAGAAAGCGCGTTAGCCGGAGGAAACTTTCATTTTTTTATATCATTGTTGTATGAAATATGCATGTAGTTCACTGTTGCACGACCCGCGTGGTGGAGCGATTAGCATACCGGTTTGTCACACAGTGGGTCCCGGGTTCGATTCCCGGCCAGTTAGATATCTGGATGATTCATTTAGATTTCTGTTCTGGGTCTGGGTGTTTGTGTATTCGTCTTTGTGTGTCCGTGGCACGCACGACACAGGAGAAAATTCTAGTATGGGGCTATGAGTGTAGAAAGTAAGTGTTTGGTATGTGGGCATTGTCGACCATAGACTAAAGACATCTGTAACCAAACAGTAATCCATATTGGATACGGGATTTACCTGAAGTAAATCACAGGTGCATTTCAAATTGTGAGCTTTCCTCATATGTAAAAATGAACATTATAAGAAGGCTGTCGGTATCCACGCCCACACATTGAAACCAAACACAACCTTACAGAACAGCATAGCAAAATTTTGCAAACGCAATGTTGCCATAAGATATTAGTTAATGATAAAAGTCAAACCACAGAACATTTTTTCCTGTCCCTTATAATTAAATATCCCTATAATTTAATAATCCCTTATAATTTCCTATAACCGCTTTTAGAATATAGCAAACATCTAATCCTTCATGGTATATAATATGAAGAGTAGGCCCGTTATGATAAAGATGGCTACTGAAAAACATACCTATTACTTTGACATCATTGCCTATTATATTTTTCTTATTCTGAACTGTGACTGTCATATAATAATATGGAAGTATCTTAAGATTATATTGTTCAATAAATCCAGTTTTGATCTCAGATAAATATGTAATATTTATAATATTTATCTGAGGTTTTGAAGTTGAAAATAATAAATTTATTTTTATTTTTCTCATGTGGCCAAAACCCAACAGCCGCAATCCTTAGGTACATCAGGTGAAAATCCCGCCCTGCAACAAGAATGCGGGTCATCATATTTAATTAGAAGACGAACAACTCATTAGACAAGTGAACACAAAGCGGCTACCGCGTCAGCCCGCATGTCGCGACACCGCAACCGCAACCCTTCGAGACCGCCCCTTCAAACCTGCATAATAAGTACAGCTTTAAAATATGTTTCCGTATGTCTAAATTCGAGAAGTAGTGGATGGATTGAATTGAGTTTCGCACGAAGTTGTGTTTTTAATCACTACATAGTATAAAACAAAGTCGCTTTGTCTGTCTCTAGTATGTATATCCCCATGTATGCTTTAATCTTTAATACTATGCAACGGATTTTGATGCGGTTTTTTTATATGTAATTTAATGCATGCGAAGCCGCGCGTATAAGCTAGTAATAGTCGTACCACTAAGGACTATGTAGGAATGCCTCGGTAAAGTATGTCTTCCTTGCCACATCTTTCAAACCGGAACACATCAGCGCTAACACTAATGGTATGAGGCAGAAATGGGTGTGGTGGTGGTGCTTTTGGGACGTACCTCAAAGTATTTACCTCTTCACCTATAGATAAAGATCAGCTTTCAATTTTTTTTCATTTCTTTCTCCCTCTTTCTTGAACCGCCTTCAATTTTTTCCGCACATCCCTAAGGTTAGCTGGGGAAAAACGTTTTTAGCATAAGTCCGCCTTTTCTATCATATTTAAATTGCGTCAATAAAGAATAAATAAATAAATACAACCTTAAAAAATTAACGTAAAAACTAATCACAAAAACTAGTTCCACGTGAGTTATTTCTACTTTTAAGTAACGAGAGCTATCGGTGAATTGAGATACCAATTCCAGATAAGATATAACAGGTCAATTCAATTTGACCACGCTAGGTAAATGGTAACAGAATTATTTTGTCCTCGTGAAATTGCCACAAAGTAATCATTTTAACGATAGCTGGTGTTATTTCGTTAATGCTTTTTTACATTCCCTGATTGTCGTCACCCATTGTCCTAATTTGTTGGTCTTGTAAATGGATTAGATCAATTTGTGAAAGAATGTAGGGCAAGTCTCGTATCCAGCTACTGGTATACTACAATTGTATACTATGAGAGTATTTTGTAACTTGAATATACTCGACTGTGTTATAACTTTGAACTACATCTTTGTGTGAAGTTTAAACCTTGAAGATTTATTTATACGAGGCGTTTCAACTTAGTCTTAGGGTAGCATAGGTACCTATAACTAAGAAAATATCTCTACATGTCGATTTATATAACGAACAATAATATTAATCATTACATAGTATAAAACAAAATCCGCTTTCTCTGTCCCTATATCCCTATGTATGCTTAAATCTTTAAAACTACGCAACGGATTTTGATGCGATGATGTGATTGAAGAGGAATGTTTATATGTAACTTAATGCGCGCGAAGCCGCGGGCAAAAGCTAGTACAGGTATAAATGTTAAAGACAAGTAGACAGATGTTTTTTGTATATGCATATACGTATTTTCACCTTTATACCACTTAGGAAATGAGATTGTCATTGTCGTTTTCCGTACTGCCCAAATATTTCACAATACATTTTTTAGGTTAGACTTTCCACTTTCTAGTTCCCAGAATCAAAACATTCTATAGTACTGTCATCTACGTACGAGCACCTACATAGGTCATTGAACCTAAACTTTTGAACAAGCAATAGTATAAACAATCCAACGTGCTGTTTTCCACGAGCTTTCATCCGCTAAGGCTGTATTTAGAGCAGATGAGGGCAAACCACACAAAAGCTTTCACTAACGAGGACTGCGTTGTTCCTGGGAATGCAAGACGGTACCAGGGTTTAGGAATGTGGGCATTGTGAGATACATTAAAGTTAAAACAAGTGATATTTATTTTTTAATGTACGAACATGCAGCATACCTGATGGTAAGTGGATACTGTTGCCCATGGACTTCTGTAATTAACCCCAAATAAAATCACAGTTCTTCCTAAGATCGACCATTGATGCGGTGCTATCCCTAAGGACTAAGTTGGAACGCCTTAAATAATTAAGTCTCTTATTGTTGTAAGAACTCTTCAAACCAGAACACAACAGCGTCTAACACTGCTGCTATTAGGAAAAAATACCTTAATGTAAATTTCCAAAAGCAAATATTATTCAATACGCTTGTTGGTACAAGTGTGTAGCTACTACCGATCAAAAATATCTAACCTAACCTAACCTAACCTTACCACAGCCTTCAATCTAGAACACTGTTGTTCTAAGGCAGCAACTGGAGAGGCAATGGTGTCTTCAACAGGCCATTAAAGGTACCTTAAAGATTTTCTAAAATATTTTTTTTCATATTTGATTAGTGTTTTGTTTTTATATTTACTTTGTGATCACTATGTTACCAATATAAATATGAAAAGTAAATCAAATACTTAAGAATAGTACATTACGATACGGGTGGCCTATGTTGCCTATTATGGCACGGCGTGTTGGTTAGTTAGCGCCCGAGCGAAGCAAGGGTGATAAACGCCGTGCATAATAGGCAAGTTAGGTCACTTGTATCGTATATTATTTTATATATTATGTGATATAAGTCCGCTCGCACGCGGAAAGGCGTGCGTCAAGTGCGGGCTTAGGTCACAATATGCTATAAAGATTTTTTTGTCATTTGAATGATACCCCAATACAAACCTCTAAACTTGAACACTGTCAACATATGATCCCTTAGTTTCTGTCCGTCACGCCAAACCCTTGCAGACACTACAAGAGGGCGCCGCTAGACAGGAGGGAACAGCGCCCTTGTGCCAACTACCTTGTTTATAGAGTGGCCACTATTCTTGTGATACGTGGACATGCAAATTAAGTATATTCATGAGTTGATTTTTTTAATATTAAAGATTTTTTTAATGTAGTAGAATAATTAGTTCAACTGCAACATATGCTTATTCTACCTATTCGTAATAACTCGTAATAAGATTCAGATATGATTTATAGTCTGTTATGGAAGACACATTTATTTACGCTTTTACGGTGAAGGAAAACATCGTGAGGAAATCTGCACATCTGAGAGTTCTTAAAAAAAAGTTCTCAAAGGTGTGTAAAGTCTACCAATTCACACTTGGCCAGCGCGGTGGACTAAGGCCTAAATCCCTCTCACTGAGAGGAGACACGTGCCCAGCAGTGGAACAATAATGGGTTGATGAAGAAGTTTAAGTTTGTATATCTATCGTGCCAAGAAGCATACATACGGGTGAGCCTATTTTGCATTTTTTTTATTGTTGAAGTCCAGTGTCGGTTATAATAATTTTTGACACCTCGAGGGGCACCTCTTCCTCTGAGACTGGAACGAGTTTCAATCATTAGATTGCCAATCATTAGCTACAATACAACTTTTCAGTTCCATTAGTTCAAAAGATGCTTCTTATAATATAATACAAGAAGATAGTTTAACTAGAATCTTGAGACGTTTAGAATTACATTTCTAAGTTATCCAAAATTTTGCTACTAAAATAATGGTATATGTACATTCACTCACCCCTTTACGATGTTTATATGTAGTAACAGTTGCACTTAGCAGGCTTCCGACCGTTCCTGGAGCGAGCAAATTGGATGGTTTCGTTAGTACTAAAGTTTTAAGACTTGCTATTATGCTCGTGATAAGTTAATATCATTGTTAGATCAAATTTAGTTCTGTGGTTTATTATGATGGCATTGTGTGAAGTTTTGGTTTTAACTTTCCTGGAATTTCACGAAGACACTTCGTCTGAATTTTATTTCTTAGTCGCGTCTCCGGGTGAGATGGAATGTTTTTCTTAGTCACCTCCTATGAGATTCATGGAAAAACAGGGAGTGTATACAATAATTTTGTTATTTTGACGCGTGTGACGGAGTGGTCATGGTCATTGACAAGTGATCCAGGTTCGATTCTCTCTAAACAAACACATTTAATGGCTAATTTAAATTTCTGTTCTAGGTTTGGGTGATTGATGCATTAATCTACATATGTGTGTATCCGTAACATCCCCATGTAGGTTTTGTGAACCTATTGTGAGGATAATCGTCCACCGTCACTCTTAAGAGTGCACCCAATCTATACGTTCATACATTAAATATCAAATGCATCCAAGATTCGTGTTTCATAATATTCGACGACCCGCTTGGCGAAACGGTCACCATACCGATCTGACGCGCAATGGGTTCTGGGTTCGATTCCCGACCAGACAGTCATCTAAACTATGAATTTAGATATCTGTTCTGGGTCTAGGTGTTCATGTATTCGTGTATGTGTGTGTCCATGGCACCTACGATACAGGAAAAATACAATGGGGGCTATGCATGTGAAACTATGAGTGTAGAAAGCGTTGAAAGGTTTTTTTTAAATATAATAGCTAAAGTATAATTTGTAAAGGATTGACATATACATCTATGTATTGCTTAGTAACACAATATCCTAATATTGTGTTACTAAGTTCCATTACCTTACGGCTATCTTTGACATACGAGTAGGTATGTTAGCTACTATGCTATCAACGTAAGATTTACTCCTAGGCAAACAATTTTCATGGTGTATGCATTGGTCCTCCTTTGTAGTGATTGTTTGCGTTCAATTTATGTCTATTTGTGAACCGTTGCCAATTATCACTAATTTTGCGAAATAACTGAGTTACATACATACCGAATACCCATTTTGTTTCATTTTGTTTGTTGTGTGTTTGTTGTTGTATGTTTTGCCTGTTTTACTGTTGTTTATTGTTTATTTATTTATTTTTATAGAACTGCCAAAAGAAATACAATTATGTAGTAACAAGTCATAAATTGCTACATGTACGTGTGATACGTTATGTTATATTATTAATAGAATTGAGACTATAAAATTAGAAAATAGGTATATATCTTTTAAGGTACATATTAGCTTGAAGCAGCGACGAAGATCGGTAGAACTACAACCAACATAACGATTTTTTACGATAATTATGAAAGGTTAACAATCGTAATTATGAATTAAATTCCGAACATAGTAACGCGGAAGAAGTTTAGCAACTGTCACCCATGGGTCACCCATCCAAATCCAACCACGAATAACGTAACTTTCCCACTCAAACTTTAGCATAAGTTTCGATACACAAACCCGAAACTCCGCGCTTCAAAATGACATTAATGTGTTGGTAATGAAAACAAAAATTTATTTATGGCATAATAATATGAATTATAACAGTTGAAAACGAAATATGAATATAAATTAGCCAGGAAAACAGTGCATCCCATTTATAGTTCAGCCCATTAAATGTTAATTTCATTTTGGTGCGGACGCAATATGCGTGTAATCTGAATTGTGTTTTGCATTTCGTGTAAATGACTTGTTATAATAATAAAGATGAAGCTGGTTAGCGATAAAATGCGACAATCTTAAAAAACATAGTGTTTAGTTAGGTACTGAAGTGCATCTCAGAAGATTAAATTTAAAAGATCATAATTATGTGAATGAATTGTCATGCTATAATATTAATTTAGATTGTTAATAAAGATTTCTTTTAACCGACTATGAAAAGGAGCAGTTTTATGTTAGGCTTAATGTTTTTTTTTTATAAAATGTTTTCTTTGCCGATACCCAATTAGAAATAATAATAAAAAACGTAATATATAATTATGCAAACATATCCTCACTGTGTGGAGAAAAAAACAATTTATTTTTCTAGCATGCCTTTTCCATGACAAAAAACAACGTCGATATTTTAACCAGTAGGTAGGTGAGTGTTATCGGCAGTTGGCCGTATAATTACGATGTAAATAATAACATTATTAGAAGTTATTAGGTTTCTTGTACTTCAGTATTTTAATATCAAATTAGCGACACCTGCGTTCCTGCCTGGCTTCATTTCTTTGAAAAGCACCTGCCATCAGAAGCAAAGAAATTAAAAGTGTATGTTATTGATGTTATTATGATACTTTTATTAGTTTTTTACATGAAGGAGTTATTTATTTTGACATTATTAATGAAATATGCCATAGAAATTTAACATAAATAATTTGCAAACAAAACAACTTCAAAATTCAAGCATTCACGTCATCATTT
>DWPV01004572.1:0-13459 GCA_018251915.1 Urbanus proteus proteus
TTATTGATTTATTTTTAAAACGCTGGTGAAACCGGGGGGATCATCTAGTCCACAATATACGAAGGGTTAGTAGAAGATACTCCTTGTGTCGAAGCACAAAGGGTACCTCAGGCGGCACCACCGCCATACCTACTTCTGCCTCACAACAAAAGTGTTAAGAGCTGCTGAGCTCTACATTTCAGCTCGTTTTGTGTCATTGTTTAAGCTAAAATACAATATGATAGCTTAGTAACAACAGTTATTTCAAAATCACAGATAAGATGTATTTTTACGAAACATATTAATCATCTAATAAAACGCGGGGCCCATGTGAGTCAGCATCCAAAATTAAATGTGACCAGAAACAAATGTTAACATATGCCTACATGTTCTCCACGTGGCAAAGTTCAATGTTCAAATAGCTGCTAATAAAATGGCAATGTTAAGAAGTAAGGATGTGTCGATACGTACTTCTGCCGATATCGTATCGGCGGATATCGATATATGTATAAAAACCCGAGAAAGATACCGAGACCGCGGATGCTACTGGCACCAAAGGATGTAAATATGTAGTAATAAAAAGCTCTAAGTACGTTGAAAATATGAAAAAAACAGAAAAATATGTAATTCCAAACATAACATTTATTTAGTATTAGAAATTGTAATTTATCAAAATATTCAAATTAGTGGGTTTATTTTGAAGATGTGCTGTAACAAATATTTAATAAATATTTTTTAATTCTTTTAGTAAGTACAAACTACCTATGTAGTTTTATATTACACAAGAATGTTACACAGGAATGTTGTATTTACATGTCGATTGGTAGCGCAGAACCAAAAATTTATACCTACCTAGGTGGATCCTCAAACCAATATCGCCGAATTCAATATTTCGAAAAATCGACCGATATATTTTGTACATTTCTTTTGCATGTGAATTAGCTTGTTAAAAGGGGTGTACAAAACAACGATATATCAGTATTGGGTACGTCCCTATTTAAAGCTAATTCATATGCTTGCGAACATTATTACAGCACAGATGATAGCTTTACTACCTCTGCCCCCACTGGTCGGCCATGAACCCACAGGATTATGTTTATCTGCATGCCATCGTAGCGACCATTTCGGCAGATGCTTGCTAAAAGTCGACTGATAACTATGTAGATCAGCGGTTCCCAATCTATTTTCGAGAACTTTGAGTTTTATGTGCTTAAAGGAGGCTACGATCTTTGAATGTGAGTACAAGAATAATAATCACAAACTTAACTGTAGGTTACATCAAAAAACATTATTTTAGTAAACAACATAAAACATTATTTTAGTAAAAAGCCAAGTAACTTGAATAAATGTGATTTTTGACCTATTTTCTTCTATTACAAATCAGCTAAAATCTACGTCATCGAAAGAAATCCTCCGTGGATCACATTTTGGTCCCTGCGGACCATATTTTGGGTCCAGCGGACCATTGGTGTTCCGGGAACCACAGTTTGAGAGCCATTGACGTAGATAAAAAGTTTGGTATGAAAGAACGCGTGCAGGACTACGCAGCCACGTAATAACTTTATAGTTGTACTATATTTGTACATTCGTTAATAAATGGGGCAAAGGCGCGCCTTTTCCTTTGTCTTGAGTCAAGTTTTTATACCAAATTCCTTAAACTGGTAGATTTTAAAATTATTGTCTTGTTTACATTAGGTATCCTTACTTTATACACGTTTAACAAACCTTAATGGGCACAAATAAAATTGATTAAGTATAATTACTTTCATCATATTTTACAGGATATATTATTAGTATATAGGTAATACCTATGAACCGTAGATATCTAGAGGCACGGTAATGCCGCCGCTCAGCATTTATTGTTTATAATTTAAAGACTTACTACACTTATAAAAACATATTAAAATTCTTGAAAATAACATGTATAGTAAGCATATAATTATGCTATTATGTTGTCAGATTTTAAAATAAGAAGTCCGTATCCATAAAATTTTCCAAGCTAAACTCTATATTTGTGATTGAGAACTTTGCAGTTAATACCTATTGAGTAGGTATATTTATTTTCATACTATATTTACTTTCATACCAAAAATATTTATAGTCTTGAAAGGTTATGTTCTTAAAAAAGGAAGATAAGTTAAAATTCTTTCTATCCTAGTTACCGTAAAGACAGAGACAAGTTTGTATTGTCCAACCACATTCTAATAATTCCGGAAGACTTGTTATTTGAGGGCGCCCAGCCCGCCGCCCAGCCTGTCAAAACCAGTCGGTTTGTTGAATGCCCTTTATTTTATAGAATACCTGCTGTGTTATCGGGTGGCCGCTTACCCGCGTGCCGAGTCGATTACACCCTGTTTAAACCCTAGGAAGGTTTCCAATGGAATTAGTTTCTTACATTAGTCAAATGTTTAGGAATTCGTTTTCGTACGTCAATCCTACGTTTGTCAAACAACTTTCAAAATTTAATGATTATTTTTTAATTTTCTTCCTTGTTAATAAATTTGAAATTACATTAACGTTAAACAATGTTAATTGTCATTACAATACGTACCTATATAGTAGGTAATAAATAAAAGAAGAACAATATTTTGAAAATAACGATAATCTATCTTGAAAATAAAAAGCTGCTTTACCTTTTTAGCAAAAAAATGTAATTAGGACATGACTTAAAAACGTAACTCTCACAAGACCTGCGTAATATGCATCTAATACTAATTATCTTGATTGTTTCTAAACAATACATACACCAATTTATCGTATCTACTTATCAAACAAAAACACCCAAAAACCTGGAGATTTTGGTATGTCTAGGCCGTGTGCAGTGGCATGTGATATGGCAGCAAATCAGTAATGTAAGTTTCTAATAATAATAATAACTAGAATCATGCTCGTAATTTTTATAAATGCTGAAAGTATCAAACGGGCCGGTCATCTGATGTTAAGTGGTCCGCCCATTAACTCAAAAACAATTCGACTTTTGGTCATTCAAGGCATGTCTCAAAAAAAGTTTCATGATCCTTATTTTGTGCTAAACTATAAGCTTTACTCCTTAGGTAAGGTACAAGCTAATTTCTGCTGAATTTTGTTGAACCAAACGAAACCGCCAACTGGGCAAAATACTTTTACCAATTTTGTAATATCTCTGAAACCTAGGTATGAAATAAATGAACCTAATCAGGTAAGTTTATAACGATAGTTTAATGATTTCCCTGTAATTCATTACTAGCACATTTTACTTAGTTCAAATTACACACTTCATATGACGGGCTCATTACTAATTGGCAGGTGACTGCTATTAATTTCTATAATCTACAAGTTAATTAGAAAATGTTAAGTAATGTTATTTTTTTCATTTCCTGGTGTAAGTTTTAATTCGCCGATATGATGTGTTGCTATCGTCTTATCAGCGGTTATAATTGCGTTTCGTGAATAAAATTAATAATTTTGTAGAAGCATGCGGCGGAAGCCCTAAAATCCTATAAAACATGTCGTTTGGCGGTCGGCGGACGTCGCCTTGAGTGCGGGCGTGCCATTGACTCGCGGGCCTTGAGTCTGCGTATACAGAATTTGTGGGCCTCAATATCGTATTGCCCCTCTATTTTAGTACTAATACAACGTTAACGTTGGTAATACTTATAACTAAGTACAATATGATTACTTATAAAGGAGAACTAAAACTGTTGTACTTGAAGCGAAAAGCTTGGAATATCTTGGATTTTTAGTCAACTGTAACAAGTTATAAGTAGTTGTAAAGTCTCGCTTATCTTCTCACATGAATCCTCGAAGGACGGTATTATTTGTGTTGAAGTCGAATAGATATGTCTTTGCACGGCATACATGATAGGTATTTTATTTCGTTACCCTAGTAAATTAGGCGGCCGTGGGTTGTCGTTTTCAAGTGAAGTAGCGACAAATTATTGTAGCATCCGAGGTCTTTGGAAGCGTCTTGGTGTGTTTTGACAATTTTAGGGGTACTTGGAATTGATTAAACAATAGCTTACACGACATTATACAATAAATGAAACATCACTTTTTTATATTTTTAATAATATATTTTGTTTCACGTCATATTCATCATTTCCAATAGAAAATAATTGTTAGGTATATTTGTTCCAGCGTTTCTAGGAATGTAATAAAAAATATGATCTTAGTATACAGCTAATATAATCTTAGTTAGTATAAATAAAATAGATAAAGACAAACTTAATTACTTTTATATTCATCAATCATTTTTTATTTTCTGTTTAATAACTAATATACAAATTTTAGTGTGATCAATAAAAATTTGTAAAATTTATGATTATGGCCGAAATAACCGTTGCACGGACACTAGTTCACACAATTAGCACATAGCAAATATTAATTGCACTACAAAAGTCAATAATGTTTATACAAAGTAGACATGATTGTGTACCGTGGAATGTGTATCTTTACTATATTTAGGCGTGTTTTCACCGAGATCGCTTGCTGGGACGACAAAAACTTACGTAGCAAAGGGTATGGCTGCAAGGTAATTAATTAAGAGCTATTAATTATTGATTCTCCTTAGACATTCTGCAAGTGGCGCTGTGAATCAATGTAGATAGGGTTTTTTGCGATTTATAGTTTATACGATTCGATTTATTGTTAGTAGGTAAGTATTGAAGTTACTGACATTTTACTTCAGCAAAGGAATTTTATGTAATATACTTAGGTTCATTGTTATACAAAACTGCGACTAAGTACCTATATATATCATCATTTACGTTATCACCTTTCAATTGCTTCAAATTTTAGATAAAGACAATAATTGAATGTTACGGCACTTTAAGGAAAAAAACCCTTATATGCCTCGCGCCGTAATTGTCAAGTTTTAACTGCTATACGTTTGGTAACAGTTTTTATTTAGGTTTGTAGAATAGAACATATTGTAAGAAGTTGGCAAACTTTAAATTGGTAGACTATACACACCATTAAGATCATTATAAAAACCTTTCAGGTATGTAGCAAGTGCTATTGAATTTCTAATACGCATACTTATAATGTAATAAATATAAATTCTAAACACCATCACAAGTTCGAGTGGGAGGCCGCAAGCATTTCACTGGGTTAGCACTAAAATGGGTTTAAGAATTTGATCAATCGAACATTTCCGTGTAAAGTACCTTAGCGTAACTATGGTATAACGTAAACTAGGCGATTAAAATATAGTTTATTTCTAGCCAATGAAGCTTTCTAACGAAAATAAATACTATAAAAATAGGTTTAGTACTTTTAGAGTTAAAACAAACACATGTTTCTTCTTAACATTGCTAAAAATAATTACGATGTGTGCCCGAGAAATTAGGTAGAGTTTATTGACCCAAAATACAGACAACTTAGACAGTGCTTGTCTATTTCCTGCGGGACATGGGGAGTGCGGCCTGTTCGGGCGGCCGGTTCGCACGCCCCTGCAATGAGTTTTAATTGAGTTGGACCCGAGTTGACCGCGCGCAGGAAGCAGTCGACGGCGGGCCTAGGGTGACCTTTCTGCACGCAACGCGAATTGCTTACTTTATTAATTAGCGAGATACCATTCGGATGTGTAAACGCTTTGCGAATGATGCTTCAATGAGTGTTCGGATGAGCAGTCGTTAACTGATTCGTAATGTGTTTAAGCGTCGCCATATGAATTATGGGATATTTTTAAACGACGATAATTAATTAGGCTTGTCACTTAACAGTTAAGATATTGTCTGTCTAAATTTCATTTTATTTCCTAAACTTTTTGTCTCATATAAAAAAACTATTTAAATTAACGTTAATCTGCCTTCACATTTTTTGTATAAGTTAACAATGTATATTTAAAAGTAACAAATTTTGATGAATACTTATGTTTAATAAAAATTAATTCATTAATTAAACGTTTATTAAAGTTAAAAAAGCCCTGTTTTATATAACGGTAATAACCATTAAGCGATAATTAATTTGTTAGACGGTTACGGTTATTAACTTTCTTATAATTCACCTGTGTAGAGATTTTACCTACTTATAGCTCTTACTCTTTATTGCAGCTTAGTGGAAATATGTATTTGTTACTTAATAACTTACTTTGCATTTTAAAGCGGATTTATTTTGTCGCATTTTGGAAAATTGATTTAAAGGGTTTTTGTAAAGGAATAAAAATTAAAAAAAAAACATTTGATCGATGATTTTGGTTATACAAACAATTATGAGTTCTAAAGTACATTTTAATGTATATTATTTAAGCGAACGCTGTACCTACACTATTGGTTTCTATATATGAAACTGCATTCATATCGAAGCGTGTATTTATTTTTGTCTGTTGCTAAATTTTCAATTAAAATAATTTATAATACTTCAAATTACTCTGTCTTGAGCACATAGTAGGTACACACGCTTTTTAAATCACTTTTTAAAACATGTGAACTTATAACACCTCAATGTTCGTAGCGTCGCGTGAACGAAGTTAAAGTAACGAATTCTAATTTTATTCGATATCACAAAAAATCTCTGTTTCGGATTTAGTAAAATCTGTAGACGGCGCACAAAAAACCAATCACGGTGGAATGAGAAATGAATTGTTAGGTAAGTCATCGTCCGAGTACACGTTAGCGCGTGGTCACTAGACTCGGTTTTGTAAGGCTAGGTATATACGCAAATTTTCTTAACATTAAGTTAATGGCCAGTTTATATTAATTTGATTTTAAGGTGACCGAACTCCTTGTGGTTTGACCTCGAAATCTCCATTACGACCACCGCATTAATATCTACTAGTCTCATACATTTTGTATGGGAAAATTACCGTCTCACTCTTACGTCTCTCTCTTGCGTTCCTCTGCACTTATCGCGACGAAACATAGATTCAACAAATCTGCATTGTAATACGAAAAAACGATATAATTATGTATCGTCGTGGTGAGAACTCTATATCTAAAATGTACTACAGGAGATTTGCGGCGTTTTAATACATTCAAAGATTTCTGGCTGATTGCACTCTCACTGGTAGATTGGTAGACGAGAAAAGCGCATTGCGGCCGCGTAGCTAATGTTTACAGATGTTCTATAAAGAGTTCTGTCCTTCCTTGGAAGCCTCGTGAAAATCTTTTCAGATATTTTGAAGGTGAAACTAGATAGAAAAAATAAATTTTACAAATACATTGCTGCTATGCGTTACGCGTGAGGTTGATGAAAAAAGGTAAACCACAAACATCCGTGTAGTAATGTTCATATTTTGTACTCGTAAATTTAATATAGCCTCAGGGGCATCAGATCGGTGGTTTAAAGCACTTATATAGACTAAAAAGGTGTTTGTTTTATGACAAATTATATTTTAATACACATAGAGCTTATAGTTTATTTGAATATTTATGCACGTCCTAGTTGAAAAACTTGTAAATTTAAAAAAATGTAAATTCACCAAAATTACAATATTTGCACCGAATAGTGCGGTATATTGCGTTAAAAGGTTCGTTAGTAGATCTTTGGCAAACAAAATCTGATCAATCCGGGCATTACCGTCAACATTAAACTTGATATAAGCCTATAATTGCCTTTGAATTCACAGTAGATACAGTTATACAATTAAACTATTGAGGCTGGTTAAACATTCACGCCTCAGTTGAATTATACAGTTCAGTGAATAGGTACTTAAGTACCTAGCACATCACCACTACTTCAGACTTATAAAACATCATATTACTATTTTGGTCATCAAAGCACAGTTCATCTGAATTTAGTTTGTAATTTTTATTATAGTAGCATTTGCCTGCAACTTCGTTTGGCTGGATAATAATTTAGGATAAAGTGTAAGGTATTTTTTTTTTGCAGAGACATCCAACTTCGAATGGAGGTACTCGTAAATTGTAATTATTTTTGTGCCTTATACGACTAATACGTAATTACAATAAAGATACAATTAATTGGTTTTATTTTTAGTCGAATAATAATATGCCACGCGGCTTGCTAACTAGCCCAGTCCACTATACAATTTTATTCCTTTAACCCTTGGAGATGGTATTTTGCAAGAAATATAATATCGTACAGAAAATAACTCTGGTACACGAAGAAGAATCCACATTTGTTCATAATGCAGGCGGAGTAACTAGGCAATTACAAACATAGATATAAATATATTAACACTAATCCTTTTCTAAAAACTGTGACATAAATATATTTAATGTTCTTGCGCGTTAACGGTGTCAGTAATTTTGAATACTAATGGCTATATGAGGTGGACACTACAGTTCAAAAATTTTGGGCTATTCCGTTCCTACATTAATTCTGCCGTCTCTACCAAATAGGCTTATTAGGCTTAAAATGTTTCTCATTGTCTTGGTTACCGTATCATGAAAGAAATTCTCAATTTCCATACAAAATAAATAATTTCGATATTTTTAATTTTCCGAGTGTTTCTTCGGCTTGATCCCATTTTTAATGATTTCTAGGCTACTTCTACAATATGTAGGTACAATTAAACTAATACAGTATTTATATAGATCAAGACATTTTAGAGTTATAGGAAAAAAACGAAGTCCAGTTTTTTTTTTCGATATCTTTAATGGACAGACTTCGGCCCGTTACAATGTTATTATAAGTAGAGATTTAAGTAACGAACGGATATACCACAAATAGGTGTGGCAGTAGCACCTACTAGATCAAGCAATACTGGTTCTATAATGTATAAGCTCACTCAGGATTGGCTTGCCAATAGGCAAAGCAATTGGCATGCCTATTGGGAACTGCATTGGGTATTGATGTGATACAGGAAGATGTAATTGTCCATCTCCTGGATTTTATCCCTAAACCGCTTTCTATAACATCCATGAGAAAACAGGAAGTGGCAATATTCAAGACAAACACCACACGATACATTTGGACAGACATTATTATATCAAATGTTTAATGTACGGTGAGACCTCGGCTTAACAGTTCTGTCAGCTGTCAACTGTGGACAAATTGCTTTGTTTATTTTATTGTCGCTTATTGAAATGTGGAAGATCTATATCTTCATCAGTGAAATAAAAATGTTATGCGGAATGTAATAAAATTGCATTTTTTTGACTATACGGCGCGGGCGGAGCGGTTGTGCCGGTCTGACACGCTGTGGGTTCCGGGTTTGAACTCCGGTCAGACAGAATTGAATGTTGTTTAGATTTCTATTTTGTATTTTTATGTATGTATTTCTATCTTTCTCCCACGACTTGTTTGATTATAAATAAAAAGACACATTAGCTGTGTTTCTTACCGGATCTTCTCAGATCAGATCGAAATCCAATCCGATGATAATGTAAGAGAATTATTGTAACAAACAATTTGTAAGTGCCTTCATAGACCTATTGAAAATAAGAACATTTAATTTCATTACAATTGTTTATGCAATTTATGTAAACGTATAATATGCTCATCACAATATATCTTCAAATTTACGCTACTCGTAAGTACTTTCTTTGGGACTCGTAAGTACCTACTACGAAAAGTTCTACCACCTTTAAAGATACCGTAAGATGCTCTAAGTCATTGGAATGTCAAATACTCTGGAAAATAGACGGTTTTTCGTCTTTTGTCAGCGAGCACGTCTACCAGCACGTCTTCATTTCAATTAAATTTTGTTACTTTTTAAGTTAGGTATCTATCGACACTGTGCAAATAATACTTTATTTATGGTAGACTGGTAGAATATATAGATATAGGTAGAATATCCGAAGACGTGACCGGAAATTCAATTGTATAAAGGAAATTTGAACACATTTTTCGTGTAAGAAATGGTTGAAAAAGAATCTTACTTACTTGGACTTATGAGACCATAGAGATATGTATGAGACACATGATTTTTTTGACCTAATGTGTTCCACATAAGATTAATGCATGTATGGAGAGTATGGGGACATATAAAATCAAAATCTATACACAAAATACCCTTTTCAAAAATTAACAAACCGTTTCGAAAGATGTTTCGCCATAGAGAAGAAGCGGCGCAAGGAACTTCATCATTGATTTCAATTTCAAAAAAATGTGATAAATTTAAATAGTTATTTTGTAATCATAGACAGACTCTCCAACATTAAGTATTTATTGAGAAACTTATACATTCCCAAACATCGAAAGTGTTCTCAACGTTCACTACGAATGAAACAGTTCTGAATCTGGCGTATATCTGTGGTCTTCAGATGTTTTTGTAGTTTCAAAGTGACGCCAAAGCTCGTATTTAAACAAGTTTATCAATGACAGCGAAATATAGCTACGATATAAGTAATTTGCCGCACGATTCGCCTGCGGCCCTCCGAATACTTACGTTGCCCTACATATTACCCTAATTTATCGGGCGTCCTAATTTGGGGTCTTTAGACACATCGTTTGGTCGATGATGTAATAATAGGTACATATTTGTTTTTTCACTATTCATTAGAGCACTTTGCTACTATGTTTAAGTGTGTAATTTCAATTTGTTTTTGTTTTAACTGTAATAACCGATTTTATTAATTTAAGGTTTAAAAAGTTATTTACATCAGTTTTGTCCGAAATGAAGTCGAAATGTTTATATTACGTAGTAGTCGCAGAAGTCTTGAGGATGTTTTTACGGATAAAACTAAAATTCATTAAAATATTTTAAACAAAAAATATAGGTTGTCTAGCAATACAGAAAAAGTATGGAACTATTTTGTCTTTCCTATTTATATCTAGATACCTATCCGTATTTTTTCTTTAGGAATAAGTTACAAATGAAGATATTTAAACTTGTTAGGTACAATATTTTTTGCTGTTATTTATCCGAGTGGGTAAGCTGTTGTTAGTTATGCCTGTTAGCGTGGAGTGCGTTTGCCGCGGGCTCATCTCGCCGTCTGGGGCCGAGTCGTGACAGCACTTTGTTAAACTAATGCCAAGCAAAAAGAATGCCGCCTTTCCATTAACTATGACCAAATGAGACTGTTGACTCGCAATTTGCACGCGCGAATAGAATTTGTCTTAACTACATCTATTGTAGTCTATTTAATTTCCGGCTAGATACTTTACGACGTCGTCACGCTTCGTCACTTCATTCAATGTCGTCTATTTTGTTAACCATCTGTAGGTACTTTGCGCTTTTTTCGCAATACAAAAAGGATCTGAGTTCATGAAGGTATTTCATTGAATGGATCCAATTTTTCATTACATTTTTAAGGTTTAGTAACGGTCGCTTCGGACGCTTTTTGTTAGGTATGCTAAATTCCAGTTACAGAATAACTTTACATTTTTGTAGAGGCATTTATTTCTTAGATTAGTTTTATTATTTTACCTTAGACTATTTCGTATACTTACGTATAGTCTTAGGAATAGTTAAGTGTATCTGAAGGTAAATTTGATATTGATGTTTTGTTTGAAAACATAATAGGTACATACATAATTATATAAATTCTTATATGTGTATGTACTGAATTTTAAACTAAAACTATCCTTGAAAAGGTAGAGTCATCTTCCAACGGTATCGTCTTCCCAACATGTCATTAATTTATCATGTAACAAAACTAGAAATATCCTAATAAAATATATATTTAACATGGCAACAAACATGAAACTTTATACGTATTGATCGGGAATTAGTTGTTGGGCGTAGCAATTAGCGAAGTTAGCGCCATGTGGTACTTCGCGGGGGTAGTGCACATGTAGCCCACGCGACAACGGCTCGAAAAAATGAAGCAGCGATAAAAAGCCGGTGCCGGGCGTGAGAACGCAGACACGTGGCTGCCCACAGCTCATTCATGCATTTGATTCATAAATGTGTGCTATGCCCGCTCTAAGGGCATTGTTGATTCGCCCTGCGCACTTACAATGCTCGCGATATAAATACATTCGCGTTTGCGTGCACAGCCATTAATGGATCTCAATTCCGGTGTTACTAATACTGCAATTGACACTATAATAGCCACAGTTATGTGACACAAGTTTAGATAGGTACACGCATATAAATTACTGTTGTTTAAACTTCGACACTTTCTATAAATAACAAAAATATAGGACCCCTACGGAACAGGAATAGTTTAACGACAAAATAACCCTCATACATCAAAGTTATGAGTCAGTATCTTTAATCAAAACAATAAACACTGGACTCAATTTATTGAACAAATTCCGTCAAGTTGCGACGATGTTTTAGTCTTGTTTCGTGATGTAATCTCTTTCTCTACATCTCTCCGTGTTTAATAAGGCTTCGCCGCCTAAAAACGGTTGATTAACAAAAAAAGCGTTCACGAGTTGGCGAGTTTAACCGTATCGTGTGGGCACTTATTGTTATTTTTATTGGGAATGCAATCTTTTGCGGGCGATCGGCGGCTTCGGTGCTCGCTATAAATCAGGGTCGATTGAGGTCGGGCGAACGCTGGTTATTTTTAAAATTGCGTGCACAATATTATGTGTTTAGGTGGAATATGATAATTGCGGGAGGCGCCGTAAGCCGACACCGACAGCCGCTGCCGGCAACGGCCTCGCCCTCTGCACTGGTCGTTCTTCCCATAACAATTTGTAACAAAGTTGGACCAAACTCGTCATGTTATATGAATTTTAACTACCTATTTAATTTTATTATTATGAATGTGTGTTATTACAAGGGATTGCAAAGGATAAGGGTCAATACAGCAAAGGATTAGAGATAAGCTACCTAATACCTAATGGTTAAAGCTAGATCTTTCTATCGGGAGGCCTCTAAGTTTGAAAAAAGTTAAATTAATAATTAGGAATCGAATTTAAGTCTTGTAAAATTATAGCATTCTAGTACGGAAAGAGGGTTTGAAACACCAAGTAAAATAAAAAAAAACGTTAAAACTAATATTATTTATCAATTTATTATTTTCAAATAGTTACCAATTAAATGCGACGTTTACCGATTAAAATTTTCATTTATTTTTCAATTTCATTAAAATTTTCAAAAGGCAAGGTAGTTAAGTTTATTAATGCAAATAGTTTTCTAGTTTTACGGAAGAACCTCAGACAAACGATACAAAATGGTGGATTTTCTTGTGGATTGTTGCTTAAATATTCTCAAAAATATGCAACTCTACACAAGAGCGGAAATATTTTTATATTTTGGAAACCAAATCTGTACTTTACTCATATATTTTTCGACCTAAAAACGTAAGGAATACTATACTTTATGTTTCTGGTTAGAAAAATATAAAGTTATGATTTTGTTCCTAAGATATAAAAATAATTTTCGCTCTTGTTGCATATGTTTGGGTTACAGAAATTATGCTTTCTAACGTCGATATGTTGAATAACAAAGACATGTTTGTAGATTTACAGTAATTAACGACGAATTTGCTCTTAAACCCCTCACTACATTATAAAAATAAAGTTATTTTTATAAATACGCTGTTGCTATTTCTTTATTAATACGAAATACATTCCAGCCTAAACTTACAGCTGAGTCTAAAGACCTGTTTTGTCGTTGCCGATCTCAGCAATTTTTAATAAATATGACGTCAGTCTAAAACTTAAAATGCCTTTATATTATTCAAAATAATGCGTG
>DWPV01004573.1:0-13456 GCA_018251915.1 Urbanus proteus proteus
TTTTTGTTTGAAATTTGCGTTTTTTTTCATGTTTGGGCCCCTTTTGGACGTGGGCCCCTAGGCAATTGCCTACTTTGTCTTATGGTTAATCCGGCTATGTTTATATAGTGCCAAGTTTACCAGCATATAATCATAATGTCGGAACCGTATCCCCTGGATGTTGAAGTCGAGGATGAAGGAGCCAGATGTGATGATGCAGGAGGCGGCGGTTAGCGGAGGCAGCTTGTACATATCGGTGCCGCATTTGACTATCGCTTTTGGTAGCGTTGAGACGTCTCGGATGTGTTGTAAGTTCTTCTTGAAGGGAAACCTGAGGATAACTCTTTTGTGATTCGTTATTTTACAATTTTGCCTTATGCTAGTGGGTAAGTCGGAATGAACTGCATCTGTGATTTTAAAGACAATAATTGAAATATTGCAAGCATACTAACTAGAAAAATTAACTTAATTTAAGAGATTTTACTGGTCTCTTTAGATTAGTTAGATGGGGAATTGGGGGTAGCTGCCTTCCCATCCTTTTACATACATACCTTATTTTCTACATTTAAACACCTTTGAGTGAGAACTACACTCCTTGATTATTTTAAGAATCAATTAAATTATATGGATGTAGTTAGAAAATTGAAAGCTATAGCTAGAGTCTTTGAAATTATGAAATGTACCTGAATATACAAATCCCCAAGTGACACTCCAGCCCATGTATATAATTGTCCATCTGAAAGGCGACGCTAGGGTCTTCCTCTAGGTAGTATTTAGTGTCGTCCATGAAGTGCACGAAGCCGAGGAAGTGAAACCCTCGGCCCTTGCAGTAGGGCGCCATGCCTCTCCCCATGTTATAGATGTCGCTGTAGAGCTCCGATACGAAGAGATAAACATTTCTGCCGCAGTAGAACTCTGGGGATGGATTTATTTTAATGCAGTAGGTGAGTGACAGAGGGAAGTGTCGGTTTCGGCCATGTATCAGCTAAAAAAGAGGTTTCGGCCAATAGACGCTTTCTACACTCATAGCCCCACCGTAGGTTTTTCTCCTATGTCGTGGGTAAGACAGACACACTAAGATCAATACACAAACACCCAGACCCAGAACAGAAATCTAAACTCATCATTCAGATCTCAGTATGGCCGTGAATCGAACCCGGCATCTTGTATGGTAACCACTCCGCTACGTGGGTCGTCGCATCGTTTCGTTTTAAATCTAAATTCCGTCAAACCTGTCGTTTCAGCTGATACATGTGTTCGACCTTCTGGCTGCATTAGGGCATACTCGAGTTTGTGTCTACCAGGTATTTTGTGTTCGCTTGACTTTGTGTTTTCTTACCTGATCAACTGTGTGTACACAAAAATCTAAAAACTTTGGTAATGAGTGAAACTAGCACAAAAAGCGAAGATGTGGTATTGGTTCCGGCTAAAAAACCAATTTTGGTCAGTTACTAGTAGGTACCTATTATTGAGATTGTAGTAACCTGCAACTCAATCGTAAATGCACGTACACCTTCTGTGCCTAGATATGGTACTGACACTAAGCACCAAGTTTTAGCTGATGCTTTTTATAATTTTAATAGAAGTTTTTTCGATTGTATCATACCTTCACTTAAATAGAACTCTGAAGGCACAGCTCCACCGACGTTGGAGTTGTAAGAGGCGACTCTTTCAGTTTTTATCGCGTTGTGGTTATCATACATCGTCAGCATATTGTCTATCACATCTTCTAGGGCTATTAAGAGAACCTTCAAAAGGAAAGTATTCGTTAAATATTTAATAAGTAAGAATAAACCAAAGATTTAGAAGGATGAAATTGGTTGTGGACGCACCACCAAAATCTCTTTATCTCTTTGACTCCGGAGGCATCAAAGACACACCAATTTTTGTCAAATGACAGTAATGTTAAATAGCTTTTGTGTACGTCTGCAGGGTGTGGTAAGGAAGACATACCTACTTATCCGAGGCGTCCCCACTTAGTCCTCAGGGGCAGCAATGCATAGCCAACCTCAGGTAGGATTCTGATCTCATCTGTGGTTGTATGTAGCACTACATAATTTGTTCATGGGCAGCAATGTCTACTGCGATACTTTTATACTTCCATATTTAAAAAATAAATATCAACATATCGACGTTAGCTTTGGCAAAAACAGGAACGTGTCGTTACCTTAAGTTCCTTAATGTGCAAATGTATAAACCTTCCCAAATGATCTGTCGCTATGTGGGTGTGTTCATTTATGATATACTGAAACAAAAAATAATACCTAGTAATGTTGTTATCATTGAAGTTGTCGTTAAACCTCGGAGGTCTCAGGGGTGGTTTACTAGCCCCTTTACCAGCAAACATTGGTGCATGGTGGAGTATGCTTTAAGCCTTTACCAATTGTGGGAAGTGACCTATGCCCAGCAGTGGATCAAAAAATGTTGTGGCGATTGATATAGGAGCATAAAGCTCCGAAAAGAGCTGTCCTCAAAAAATCGATGCATTGGCGGTTACTCTGGTGCTGAAATGTCTATAGGCGACGGTGACTTCTTTCCATCAAGTAGCCCGTCTAACTTATCATTAGGCCTAAATATATAAAAAAGGTACAGGTATCATGGTCGCATCAGACCTTGAGATGTTATATGTATAATATGGATCATGGCTGTGGATCGTAGCATACCTGGTCAGGGGCACGTTTGATCTTCATCATCTCGATTTGGTAATGAGCCAAATGGTCCAGCTTGTCTGTGGGATCGTGGCCATAGATTTCGTACGCATCTATTATCATTGACAAGGATATGTTCTCGCTTGGCTCCTGGCAGCATGGGTGGTTTCGGACGTCGTAACATTTCTGGACAAAAAGAAAAGAATTTGTGAAAAGAAGGTGGTAGAAACCTTTATGGCTTGTCTCCGGCGGCACCTGTTTCTGTCTAAACAGAAACTGTTAAGCGCTGCTGTGGTCTGGTTTGAAGTGTGTGGTAAGGGAGACATAGATAACTACTTTATCCGAAGCATTCCAACTTAGTCCTAACGAGTAGCAACGCATTTATGGTCAACCTGAGTTAGGCCATTAATCTTAGCGGTGTATAAAATCATTGGGTATGTTAATACACTAACCTATGAGAGATAGTTTAAAACAAAGTGAACGTTTAATTCAATATTTAAATGTTTTTTGATACTTAGCCTTAATTTTGAAGTAACATTCATGTCTTAATAACTCACCCCTAAAATAAAATATGTAACAAAAAACAATAATTCTAAGCCAGTCCGAGCTAAGCCCATAGTTGCTCACATGCGCAAAAATCTACAAAATAAAACATGGTTACCTACCTAAGAAACTCTTGTTAGTTAACAAGCAATTATTTTAACGATGTCCATTAAATTAAAACTGTACCTGACTATGATTTGCACTTTTTAATAAAAACAAAATCATAGTAAAAAAACTATTATTAAAAAAAGCAATAAAATTAATGTCCATTTATCGTAGAATTTTTGGATTTTTATTGGAAATTGAAAAAAAAAAATTAAATCACATCCACTTTCTTAAGCTACCAAGATACAAAATCCGGAATCCGAATAGGTAGCAGCGTCTTTCTGTATAACACCATTACCTACAACGCCCATTGTTTTTCTAAATGTTTTTTCTACCTTATTATCTAAACAGATTTTTAAAATCTACTCAAGAAAATTATTTGGTAGGTAATAGAAACAGCTAAATCACATTTACAATTACCGCGTGGTTGTATGTCGTATCTATACATCAGTAAACCATAAGTTTCTTAAAAACGATAGGGAAGCTAAAATTTCATAATAACTAAGACAAGAAACTCAGATTGTTGCTTATTAATCAATAGGATTAAACCTACATGCAGAAATTATTTACAAACCAATTCATTTGAAATAATTTTAATTATTTAACGTAAGTACCTATGTAGAATGATTTTAATAAAAAATATCTAAAAGGTCATTTACGCTTGTTTCATACAAAAGAATTGTTACAACGCCATGATAGATGAGGATAGTGTTGCCTACTCCGGCAACAGTTCTCCCTATAAGTGAGGGCATTCGAATTAGCTTTTTGCTTAACTCTTATCAAACACGACTTCATATTTTAAAGTAGATAACGATTATTATTATTTTTAACCTGTCTAATGATGAGATGATTTTCATCACTTTTATCGTACTTTCATATATGAGTACCTATCTTCTAAAAACGAATAGGCCTATCTAGGTATCTACCGTAGTACCGTCATCATCTTAAACAAACTTAGCTAACTAAAAAAACGTAAGGATTCTAAAAAATCCACAATGCCCAATTTAACCCTTAAAATATTTCAGTCTCCTAAAATATGAAATGGTTTTACCCTTAAACAGGCAATGTGTAAGGGGTGAGGAAATTCACCCTCACATATCGATCCATCCACCGCGCATATTATCCGCGTCGCACGCCTTACCTCCGTAGAGTTGAGCAACCATTGTACAAAAGAATACCATTTTAAAATGTGAAAAACCTCAAAAAACAACTCAATTTCTCCCAAAATCTACCCTAAATAAGACGTGAGAAAAGCAATACGTTTAAACGGGGATAATTAAAAGCAATGACCGCGAAATAAAATAAAAATGGTTGCTCCAAACGGGTCATTCGTACAATAATGTAAAAGTTATCTTAGTTTAGTGTAACGAAGTCTTCCAAATTAGTGTTAAGATTAAATGTTAAGAGGCTCTTATATTAGATATTAAAATAAATCGTGTCGCGATATTTATATAATAGAGTGGTTTATTAAAAATCGATGTCTTCCCGTTACGTCAATTCGTATACTATTTTAGAGTAATTTTTGAATCTACTCATACTAGTTCGAGGATAACTGTTTTCAAAGGGTAAGACAGTTAAAATAAAACGATGATTAATCTCGGTCGCTTCAAGATACCACCTCTGAAGAATGCGCTGGACGTCGCCATGCAGACGGTCAGGCAGCAGATGCCTGACAAACCTGGCGCTCCTCCACGCCCGCCGCAGAACGTCAGATTCGCCAACTTAGGTAAGTTACAAATTAATCTTTTCTTCTAAGTACAAAGTACTAAGAACATTTAGTACAACCAAAAGACATTAATAAACAAATCAACTTGCAATTAAGGGCATCATTAACTTAATTTGGATCTAAAATGCGTCAAAAAATAATTTAGGTTGATCCTTGATAAATTATTAACACGAAATGTGTAATCTGTGACCTATTTTACCTATTCTAGCAAATTGTGTTCGTAGTTCATCAGTAACCTAATCTTTGAGGTTTTTAATAAAAGAGACAGAATCTTAGACGCTTTTTATTCCTTAGACAATATGGGTGAAAGCTGCGAGCTGTCTACTATGAACGAGACAACATCGCCAACATACCAATCTACCAACCCTACCAATCCATTCCTGAGTGGAGAGCTTCAGGCTGAGGATTCTTTCACCAGCTACCAGAATACCTACCCACAGGAAGATGGAGCTCCCAGGTACAAAAAGCTAAGGTTCCATAAAATCATAAAGTAAATTTAGCTAGAAGTTCCCAATTCTTTTTGTTAACAAGGATCAAATACATTTTATAGGTCATTGAGATTTTTGCAAATTGAGTTTTAGAAAATAGTTGCTGTAATCTTAAATATATGTATTTAGAAATAAAAGTAGAAATGATCGATAAATCTTACAGAACTCAGAGCATGCAGAGTGTTGACTTCTACGCTTCGTCAGAAGAAGGCGGTTTTGAAGAGGGTGGTGGTAAACCAGGAGCGAAGATCAATGAGTTTCAAGCTGCATGGAACGTGACCAATGCTATCCAAGTAAGTTTTGTAATCTAACTAGGTTTGTTAAAAAAAATGTCTTTGAGGATTTTTAACATTTAATGAATATTTCCACAGGGTATGTTCGTCGTCTCCTTGCCATTTGCTGTTCTCCAAGGAGGCTATTGGGCAATCGCTGCCATGATCGGCATCGCGCACATCTGCTGCTACACGGGTAAAATCCTCGTCGAATGCCTGTACGAAGATGATCCCGTCTCCGGCCAACGCGTGCGCGTTCGTGACTCTTACGTAAGCATTGCCAAGGAATGCTTTGGCAGGAAGTACGGTGCCAGAGTCGTGAACATCGCTCAGATCATAGAACTTCTCATGACTTGTATTCTTTATGTCGTCGTCTGCGGCGATCTCATGATCGGTACTTTCCCCGATGGTTCTATCGACACTCGCTCTTGGATGATGTTGATTGGAATCTTCCTTTTACCGTTGGCATTCTTGAAATCATTAAAAAGCGTCAGTATGCTCTCTTTCTGGTGCACCATGAGCCATTTGATCATCAACGCTATTGTGCTTGGTTACTGCATCCTTTACATCGGCGACTGGGGCTGGTCGAAGGTCAAATGGAGCTTGGATTTTGAGAACTTCCCAATCAGTTTGGGCGTAATCGTATTCTCGTACACATCGCAGATTTTCTTGCCCACGCTTGAAGGAAATATGGAAGATAGATCCCGATTTGAATGGATGTTGAACTGGTCACACATCGCGGCAGCAGCATTTAAGTCTATCTTTGGATACATGTGCTTTTTAACCTTCCAAAATGATACTCAGCAAGTCATTACTAACAATCTGCGTTCAGCTGGATTTAAGGGTCTCGTTAACTTCTTCCTGGTTATTAAAGCCGTGCTTAGCTATCCCTTGCCGTACTACGCAGCCTGTGATTTACTGGAACGTGCCCTTTTTAGAGGTAAACCGAAGACCCTTTTCCCAGTTATTTATGCTCTGGACGGCGAGTTGAAAGTTTGGGGTCTAGCCTGGAGACTTGGAGTGATAATGTTTACGATACTCATGGCAATCTTCATTCCCCATTTCGCAATCCTCATGGGCTTCATCGGTAGCTTCACTGGAACTATGCTCAGCTTTATATGGCCGGCCTATTTCCATCTCAAGCTGAAAGGCAACCAGCTCAAAAGCACCACTATCGCCTACGACTACTTCATTATGGGACTTGGTGTTCTCTTCGGTATCATCGGAATGTACGATTCGGGTTCGGCTCTCATCAAAGCTTTTAAGATAGGCCTGCCGTTCTAATTTAGTAGTATTAGGTTATTGTTGAACTGTTTTTAGATTTATGGCTATCCTTTATCGAATGTCATTAGCACATATACCTAAATGTTACCGCCAAAGATTATCTAGTCAGATGTGATTAATAAAATAAGTTAGATCTCTTAGATAAGACAATAATACTCAGTTATATTAATATATTACTCATGTCTTCCAGTTCTTTATTGTATATGTATATAAAGATTGTATTAAATTAGAGGTTTACTATTTACAAATTACGATAGGATAAATCCAATGTCTTCCAATTCAGCGGATATTTGAAATTGACTCTTCAACAACGAAGTCTTCCATAGATAAATATTTAGGCAATTACGTAATATTTTTGCTAAAAAGTTAACTAAACAAAGCAACATATTCGTGATTTTATCAAATTATTATCAATACAGATATTTTAAAATATTGAATATTTATTTCGGCGTTGTTAATACGAGGAAATAAATATTTTACATTATCAAATGTATCAAAAGATTTTTTGGCAAACAGCCCGAGATATAATTTATATCATAAATAATTATATGAATATTTACGTATATATTGACAATATTATTAAGGATTGATGTTTAGAATGTTCATTAATACGTATATTGTATTACTTAATATTTAAAAATATATTAGACTATACATTTTGATGAATTGAAGTTAATTATTTTGCTATGTTCAATATTAACGTGCAGACATGTCAAATACCTTAACGATATCGGCAAATCTCTTCTGGTATTTTGAAAGAAACCCTAAAGAGTTACTTTACTTCCTTACGAAGTAAATTAACATTTTTCTGATACAAAAATACTTTGCATAGTATTTCGTTTGGGAAGGTATTGACTTAGTCGAATGTAGACTTTATTAAAGTGTCATCTTGCATAGGGGAAAGCGATGGCTAAGAAAAAAGTATCTTCTTAAGGAGAATAAAAAAATATGTTTATCCACCAAACTGTCACAGATGGACACGATTTTAAAATTAAAGTGGGGGGATTAGATTATCTCTACCTCTCTTATACCGCTCCCTAAAAAGTCTGAAGTAAATGAAAATTGATTTGGGGGATGGGACTTAAACCCAGCAGGGATGCACCATTGATTTTACCATATATTTGTTGTTAAAAGAAATAATAAAAAATGTATAATTTTCTGCATAATATATTAACTGTGATTTAACTTTCAAGATATAACATAAAACTGTATACTTATTCAAAAAAGTTAACATTTTTCGAATAATTTAACAAAAATCTGTTATTTTTAATCTTTTTACTTAATTTTGTAACAATAAAAATATCATTTACACTCCTTTGTTGTATGTGTGTTTTTGTTATAAAAAAATATAATCATTATTATTAATTGTTACACTAAACTTCCATTTTAGTACCTAATTGTTGTTGATTGTACCTACTAAAATCGATTATACATGTTACCTAGAAATAAGATATATCGTCTGCAACAGTAAGATTATGGAATTGCAATTTATTTTACGTAATTTTAATTAATATATTTAGGTATTTACTATGTATACCTACTGTTGGTACACAGATGTTCACGTAAAAGGGTCCTAACCTAAACCAATATAGGTATTTTCTCGAAAAACAAAATGATATACGTGAGTCATCTTAAAGAAGATGAAATTCTCTCGGCTAACCTCATCCGTATGTTATGCTCAATATTAGTAAAGAAACTTTTTGAAATTGCATTGGTTAAATAGATCATATGCTATACATGCCTAAGAATATTTGGTCATATGTATTATATGGGTCAAAAATTGACCGTGCAATTTATATGCGACCAGTATGAAAAAATCTCTGATTTAAACAGATATTCGTATATCTTCTCTAGATGTTCGATGATCTGTATCTTGAAGTCAAATAGATACTACACTCCAATGTGAAGATTCTTGCTAACCTTTGTAAGTAATATTCAAAATGAAATTACAATTTGTTTCATTATGAACATGTCCCTCATGGACGATTCGATGTGATTGAACAGATAAGAAAACTGATGACTTGTTAATCATCAAGAGTGTGTTATAAAGTCATTAATTAAAATTCTTCAGGATTTCCTGTCATGAGAATATTATAAGACAAGAGGGATGTGCAAATATCAGACTCAGAGAAGACAACAAGACTCAGAGCCTATTTGGGCATGATCATCTGTGTACCAATAGAGCCCAAGCAGACTGCAGACTTTCTATTGGCCGATAGTTAATCGGGTTGGACTGCTAGAGTGCGCAGACTAGTCAAAAGTCGCCCGAATATTCTCGAACAATTCATTCGTTTGTCGACTGTTAAGTAAAGCGGTCGCCCAACTAAACAATCGTCGTGTATGCCCAAGTGGTAGTTAGCCAATACTGATTCAGCAGTCGGCCGATTCTTGGCCGATAGGATAGTTTGAATCGGGAAATCGCAATCGAGAAACCCATCACACTTATTTATCGGCCGATACTAAATCGCTGCAATCGCATATGCATACTCCTCCATACTGATTAAGAACTATCAAGACCAACTATCGGCCAACTAAGAAGACCTACTATCGGCCGATAAAAAGTCTGCAGTTTGCGGGTACTTAAAAATGTCTTCCATTTTCAGGGCTTCCAAAACTAGTCGTAAATGAATGAATGCTTCAATGTTAATCAGTTAGTTTTGTTGAGAACGCTTAAATATGTATTTAGAGTTGTATTCGAGTGCAATAATATTTTATAAATATATCAATACGCATGTATTGTGAAATGAATTCTAGGTGTGTATTTTAAAGAATATAAAATGTTATTCCAAGTGTTTGTTTTAATTATTCGTTATTTTGTTGCTTCCTTTATTTTATTAAATTTTTTAAATATTTTATTACTTTTAGTTAATTCTTGAAAAGTAACTCGTATATTGAGAATTTACATAGGTGCCTATTATCTACACATTATAAAATATATATCTTCCTCTAAATAATGGTAAATTAAATGTATGGACTCTCATATGAATTTAAAAAAGTATGGAATAAAATGAAATGAAAATAATATGATTGGAACACACATGTAAAAAAACACTTTAAATAACCAGTAAAGCAGTTTTAACATTAAATTGGTAAATAATAAATAACATAAATTATTATTAATTACCATTAAACATGAGCAATATTTCTTATAAACATGACACCCAGATAGTTATGTTAAAAAAAACATTTTACAAGCCAAGTTGTAGTTAAAAACTAGTTAACAATTAAAACTTGGTTACGATAACAGTCTAATTGGCGTTAAGTGACTAATCACGCGACTAATTGGTCACGCGGCGCGATGTAGCCTTTGGCCAGCGCCATGGTGGTACGATGGAGGTCTACATTCAGGCATGCGTGCTACTGCTTTTATGTGTCGCCTGGGTACGGATAACGGTAAGATTATTTATTGTTACTGCCTTCGTTTTATAAATTTTTACGATTCTCGTTTAGTAAAGAGCTGAACAAAAGCTTAAGTTACAAGCCCATTTTGTGCAAAAATAGCATTGCAAATGGCAAATCCATATAAAAAAGAGAACAGACAAGTCCATTCTGCAATATAGTCTACAAATGTCTGAGAACTGGCTCTACGCGGTTGCTACGCAGCTTCTACGCATCACTGGCTACGGTTAACAAATCTCTACTATGAAGTACATAAAATTAGCACGGACGGTCTACCAAAAGTTCTATAAACGTGCGCTTTGGATATATCCATAGAAAGCTTTATGAATTCTTCTTTATTAAATTATATATTATAAAACGTATAGGATATTACCTATATTCAGATTAAAATTGTAGCCAAAAATAAAATTATTACCCGCGTAAGATAACCTATAGAAAATAATTGAATTTCAATAATTTTTGTATCTAGTCACCATACAACATCAGAACTCATCCATGCTGCATGGGACCAAACGAAAACCTGACTCTTGCGATGATCATCGACGCCTTCGAAATATACGGTCATGACCCCACCGACAAACTTGATAACTTGTGGCTGTATCAGAATGAGATGTTGAGGATTAAGACTGCTGAAGACCAGGTAAGGTCAACAAAATTATTATCATCAGCCTGATCAGCCAACCAACCAGAAAATTAATCATTAATCAAGGTTCTAGTACCGTACGTTTGCCAAATATACCCTTTACTTCTCCTGTAAGTTGCGGATTCAGGATTATCGTTTGGGAAAGGCCAACGCCGAGTGTTAGCTTCATCAAAGACATCTGCATGTGGAGAGGTTGGCGAAAATAAGAACTCACAAGGACAAATATAAGTAGCTACATAGTCCATAAAATAAATGGAAAGTCAGTGCAAAATAGTGGAGTTTTGTCGCCTATTCGGATTGATCTACTAACCTTACCTAGATCTCCCAGAGTGAGAGATCTCACAAGTTTAAATGCCTTGAAAAGTAAATTATAATAATTTATACCTATTTTCAGTATATGATTAACGAACGAGTCCACATAGCTACGGATCATCTAGGCCGATTTATAAAACTACACATACAAGAATTAAAGGTATGCTTATTGAATTGGTTGACCGTCCTTTGTTCAAAATACCTATTCAAAGTTATCTATTTAAACCTAACTATAAATGCTTTAATGATAGAGAGGAAAGACTATACAAGAATACTCGTATATACTAGGTAATTCATTTATAAGTACTTTCATCATCAACCCATTATTGTCCCACTGCTGGTCTCCCTTCACAGTAAGGGATTTAAGCCTTAGACCACTGCGCTGGCCAAGTGCGAATTGGTAGACTTCACATATCTTTGAGAACTTGTTATTTTTTTTAAGAACTCTCAGATGTGCAGGGTTCCTAACGCTGTTTTCCTTCACTGTAAAGCAAGTAATAATTAATTTCTAATACGCACATAAATCAGAGGTGCGTGCCCGGAATTTGAACATCGGACCCCTCGATTGAGAGGCCAAGTTTCAACCATTAGGCTATCACTGCTCAAGTAAGTCAGATAAGTAGTTTACTTTAAAGCAATATCTAAAAGCTTTGATCTTCCGAAGGTACTTCTTATCACACTAGACGATGTTCTGGATAACATGCTGACCATGTATGAGAATCATAACTCTATCGCTGCGGAAAGAAAAGCGACATACACTGGAGGTCCGGTGCCTATGGAGTTCTATATTAGTCAAGGTACCATATTAAATATATTTTTATGAAATCGAAGTAGCATACGAGCAAAGTGCACTCTACCTGATTGAAAATCATCACTGTATAATAGCAGTCTACACACCAGTATAAATCTTTTTGGCCACACCATTCAATCTTAAGGCGATTATAAATGTTAGTAGGTACCAAAATCTATTTTCCAGAATTCTACTGCGGCAAGAACGTCTACCTCTTCTTCTCGGAGCTCTACAGCGACATCTACAACATGGGAAGAGGGATAGCACCGTACTGCAAGGACAGGTCGTTCGTCTTCCTAGGGTTCTTACACTACCATGATGAGCAGAAGTACTACCTTATGGATGATCCTAGCATATCATTCCCGATGGATAACTTTATGCATGGGCTGGAGTGCCACATCGGTATTTGTATTTTTAGGTAACTTTACACTGTTTTGTTGTGATGAAACAAATAATTTCTACATATTTATTTTTATTATAACTAGATTTTCTATAATAAATAAAGCTAACAAATTAATGACCACGTAAATTGTTGTGACAATATAAGTTTTATATACATCTCACCAAGAAATATTTTCATGTACTTATAATCTTACCAAGACACTATATGGCTCGCATTAGTCCTGTGAGCCAAGCTTCTGACTCTATACAGCCTATTTCACTAACTCAATCCCTTACTCGAAATATGGCTTGGCCGATTTATTTCTGCAAATTCTACACGCACTATTGTATAACAGAAAAGCAATGAACAATAAAAAAATCACCTTAGGTCCATGTGACGGTAGCGATACAAAATTAAATGGGACTCGCAAAATGAAAATAACAATATTTTTTCAACAATTGTCCAAAGGTTTCCTTTCAAAAAAATGCTGCAGCGCGAACGAGACGTCTCAACTCTACCGAAGGCGATAGTGAAGTGCGGTCTCGTGATGTATAAACTACCCCCACTCACGGCTACTTCCTGCATCATTGCATCTGGCTCGTTTATTCTAGACTTTAACATCCAAGGGTTGAGATACCGACATCACGACTATCTCCTGGTAAGATATACTTTTATTTCTCTTTTATCTCTTTGTATATTCATTTATTGTATTTAGGTACGTTGCATAGTAGGTGTGTATCTTACGCATCCAACTTAGACCTTCTCAGAGGTGGCCGACCTCAAATTTAATAGAAATATGAGCGGCAGTCTTAGATAAATAAAGTAGGTAGATCTATCATTCCTAACAAAAAAATGAAGCCATTTTTAAAATGGTCGGGCTATAAA
>DWPV01004574.1:0-13456 GCA_018251915.1 Urbanus proteus proteus
TATCTGGGGTTGATTACAGATGTCCATGGGCGGCAGTTGTCACTTACCATCAGGTGGACTGCATGCTCGTTTGCTACATCGATCATATAAAAAAAGAGGACTGAAGGTGGTAGAACCCTCCCTTGTGGTTCGACACCCGCTGTTAAGTACTGTTGTTCTGGTCTGAAGAGTGTGAAGGGAGACATACTTATTCCAGGCTTCCCATCTTAGTCCTCCATGGGGAGCAACGCATACGTGGCCGACCTCAGGTAGGACTGTGATCTTATCTAAGGTTGGTTACAGATGTCCATGCGCGGCAGTGACCACTTACGATCTGATGAGCTCGTTAGCTACTTCCATATTATAAAAAAATATCTTCTATCTGTGCATTCTTCATATAAAAGTATACACGATACCTATAACGAAAATACAATGCAAATTTTTGTCTGTCTGTTTGGCTGAACTAATCTAACTAATCTTCTAATCGGCTGCACCGATTTTGACGGGACTTTCACTGGCAGATAGCTGAAGATCCAAGGCGTAACTTAGGCTACTTTAATTTTCATTTTCATGAGGACCCCCTCACGGGAGCGCGGGGTGTTATCTATGTTTTATCTAAACTCCTTATTCCTTTTTACTTTTTTAACGCGGGTGAAACCGCGGGGATCAGGTAGTGGAAAATATTTATTTTGTAGTGTACCCACTTAATTACTTAGTACACTTACGAGACATTCCAAGTTCGTCAGCGAATTGTCACTAGTCGCTTTCCCAGCCGAAACAATGACGCAAAAACCCTAAGTCAACTCAAAATTATAGGAAACAATGCGCCTGGCACTAAGACTATAGGTAGCGGTCACATTGGCCGCGATTTTGTTAAGCGATTTATTGGTGTGCAGCGAGTATATAATTGTAAAGGTAGTAGAAACGGTTATTACGACAGCAAAGGCCATGCTATACACTACATTTCGTAGTTTCTTCGTTTTAACTTTTATGAGATAAATCGTTAATGGTAATGAAAATTCGTTCTAATATTGTATCTATAGCATCTACTTTGTAGCTAATAATTCCTAATAATTTATGAATTAAAAATTAAATAACATCAATGAAGAAATGATTACGAAAATAATAATAACAAATTGGCATGACATGACACTTCTAACGATACTTTTACGTAATTGACCCCAGGTACGCATGCGTGGTAGCTACGCCAACCTGGATTATTTCGGTTTTACTCCCTGTACGTATAACATTACTACAAATGCAAAAACGTCTTTTAAGTGATTTGACTACCTATAGGCATTATTTTATTCATATTTATTTATTCGCTCATTTAACATTAATGTGGATACATACACACGATATTGACGACCCCGTGGCGGAGCGGTTACCGGTCTAACGCGCAGTGGGTCCCGGGTTCGATTCCCGGCCAGACAGATACCTATCTGAATGATGAGTTTAGATTTCTGTTCTGGGTCCATGGCACCCACGACACATGAGAAAATCTACTTTGGGGATAAGTGTGTAGAAAGCGTCTTTCTTAGGCGTTTTTCATTTTGTATGAAATCATTCGCAATGTCCTAAGCTATAATGAGTAAACCTTCGCGTATAGTGGCACAAGCGTCTAACAGCTTCTGTTTTTATCAATCGCCATAATGAAGGTTTATTGCGATATTATGCGAGAAAAGGTCACAAAAGGGGTACATTCTCAATATCGCATAACTCATTGAATTTAATAATCACTTTTTCAAGCGTTATAACTTAATACCAGAAAAGTGGCGAGCCTTCTACATCGAACCGATAATTTTGTTATTAACATAAATGCCGGGTAAAACAAACGCGCCATTTTGCTAATTTAAAATTAAAAACTAATTTGTTTTTACTGTTGTATTCGTTGTATGATATTAATCAACGTTGCATTATTGCTGTTGTTTGCTTGATGGAAAGACGTTTTGTGATCATTGGATATGTCAGTGGTTCTCAAAGTTTTCTTGTTAAAGCTAAGCAATTTGAGACTGTGAAATAGTGGTTCTAAAGCTTTCTTATTACTAAATAGATCGAGCCTACAAATTAGATTTCTCATTTTTTTCCATCATAAACAAATCTTGTTATACCTCAATCTGAGGTTCTCATACCTTCTTAATACTAAACGTCTTTTAATTTCGACGAAGCTATTACTTATATCATATACTTATTCGAGTGAACGCCACTGATTTTCTGAGTTATTTAATTAAAAGAAATGGCAATAACTCTCAGGAATATAGATTTTCTCACACGATGAGCAAATAATGATAAATTTCCAAAATGCACATAACTTTGGAGAATCGGAGGAGTGTACCAGGATTCGAACCTGGGTCCGCACCCCCGTTTGACAGGTCTCATTTCAAATCGCCACGCTGTCACCGCCTTCAGGCAGTTGCATTAAGACAGGCACACACACATACAACCAGCATTCTAGAGTGTAAGTACTATTTAGATCGATCATTCACAATAATGACCAATTTACTCAAAAACCAAAAATATTTTATTCAAAGTAGATTACAAGAATTATTTTTGAATACTTCAGATTGACTCCTTGGGCTATATCTCGAACACAAAGAAGTTACCAAGAATTCTGTCTCCGAAAAAACAAGTTACCACACCCAAGGATCGAATAGGCTAACCCATCCAAAACGAAGTCAGCAACGATGCGTTAAATTAAACACCACAGATAATTAACCAGTTTTATTAATTAGCGCGTTTTATGCAACAGATGAGGCACTGTTCTTGCATTACAATTACCTGTAAAGTAGCTACTTATCTACCTCACACAGGCTTGTAAGATAGTATCTAAGTACTTTTTGTTTCATACAAACACTAGTTTTCGCCCGCGGCTTCGCTCGCGTTAAATATTAGATTTGTATACTTCAGGTGTAGTTCTAATGCAATTCAATCTTATCAAGTGGCCGTAGGTGTAAAGTATGTAGGTATAAAAGTTACTTTTTTATCCCTCGGGAGTAGTAAGTTTTTTCGGGATGAAAGGTACTCTATGTCCTATTCTGGGTACCTTACTGTGTGTGTGCAAAATTTCATAAGGATCGGTTGAGCAGTTACAAACAAACAAACCAATAAACAGACTTTCCCATTTATAATAATTAGGATAGGATATTTGATTTGTAATATATAATTAATATTAACTATAATAAAAATAATATAATGGGAATTCATAAAAGAAAGTATACATCGGATAGCAGTAGTACAAGTTCAGGAAGTTAAAATAGTGTCAATAAGAAGAAGATGTACACGAAAGATGTAAAAAGAAATAAAAACTGTATTGAGGCTCTAGAAGGAACTTTCCGTGAACTGCGAATGAAATAATAATAATGTAAACTCATTAGAAATTGAGGGCAGCTGGTTGCAGTCTGTGCCTTATGTGTGTCGATATGACTTTGATTCCTGAGTTTGATCCCCAAAGATTTATTTATTTATAAGACTTATCAAGAAGATTACATGTAAAACTAACATTGGACACTTAGCTTTAAACAATACTCTACATGTTACCTTAATTATAGATAAGTACAACAGACAGACAGTACAGATGTAATCAACTCTGTATAAGAACAGGTCGTCAGTTGCCACTTACCCTTACTTACTTAAACTAGTAGTCAACGACTTGACATCCCAGCTCTAGTTAGTTGTCACAGCAGTCAGTGTGAGAGATTGATTTCGCGGGCTTAATTCATGGGAAAACTAGAGAAAAGATGGGTTACCAGCTTTTGACTTAATAATAACAATAAACTCTAATAGTTGTTAATAGTATGTATTTTAAAATGTATATTTAGCTACGTTATTTTTTACTCAGTATGCTATTTTCTATGAAGGACAATCATAGCTTTCATCATCATCGTCGTCAACTCATTATCGTCCCACTGCTGGGCACGGGTTTCGCTTCACTATGAGAGGGATTTAGGTCTTAGTCTACCGCGCTGGCTAAGTGCGAATTAGTAGACTCATATCTATCTATCTATCATAGCTTTGGTTGTTTTTTAGATTTGTTCCTCCCCTATCAGTGGATAATTTTATGCAATCAAGTTTAATATTTTTAACCGACTTCCCAAAGAAAGAGATGTTATCGATTTGTCGAGTATATATTTTTAAAAACTAATTTTTATTTATATTTTATGTATTGTTACAGGACCATACGCCGCAGACAAAGCAGCGTTCTGTCTTCTAGTGAAGCTAGAAAAACTAAAAATAAAAGTGCCATACGAGAGACATTTCCTGCTCTTATGTCTTTGTACTTCAGTTTTCATCAAAATAAGATGCCAGGCAGATTTAATATTGTCTAAATATGGTGATTGGGAGAAAATTAGCCAATTTTCAACACCTAAAGTACTGAGATTTGCTGAAATATTAGAACAATTTCAAACATCTGAACAGATTGCTAAGGCGAAAGAGAAAAATGTATCGGATGATAAAGAATTGGATGAAAAAATATCTAATAATGAAAATAAGGTAGTAAATGTATCAGAAAGTAACGATTTTAATGATAAAGAGGCTGATATTGAAGTAAAAGATAATGTTGGCAATAGAAATGATATCAAACTTCTTGAAAAAGAGATTGATAGTTCTGTTTTTAAAGATCTTTGTAATGACACTCATAATAAATCAGATAATAAAGATTTGGATGATACAGTTGCTGTTGACAGTATAAAAGGAAATGTTAGTAATAATAAAACGGAGACTATTGACCAAGTAACTTTGATTTCGGAAGATATATTGGCAAATTCCAAAAGAAAAAACAGTAAAGGTATGGATGATTGTTTAGAAAATTCCACTGATATGGGCACGAAAAAACATGTGAAAACTAAAGACGAGATATTGAAGGTAAATTCCGATGAAAATACACTTGAAAGTTATCAAGAAAATCTAAATAATGTAAATTCAAATAAGGAAAATGTTGATGATTTGGATAATCGTACTGATAATAAAATAGAAATGAAAACCGAAACAGAAATTAATGAAATAAACAAAAAATCACATAAAATTACGCTCGAAACTCCATCAAAAGTTAGTGATGCAAATGAAATTGTAAACGAATCTGATGAAATTATTTCAAAAGATTCAGGCAATATTGGAACTAAACTAGTTAGATCTAAAACAATGGAACTCTTGGATGAGTTAGAAAAATGCGATTTTGCGACACTAATCAATAAAATTGAAGACAGGGTTAATACTTATGAAGCTAACTTGAAAGATCTGGATACTGATATTTGTGATAATATAATGAAAAATCAACGTGATTCTACTGATAAAGATGACAATAATCAAAAAACAAAAGACTTAAAAGACAATATAAATAATAATAGCCAAAAAGTAAAAGACGAAAAAGTAAACGTTGAAAATAAAACAAATATACAAAAATCAAAATTAGACAATAGCAACTCTAATGTAACTGAAACCAATATAGACATTAAGGCGATTGATCTTAAGGTTTCTGAATCGAAAATAGATACAAAAGATTCTTATATACCCAAAAGCAATAAAGAGACTAAGGCAATTGACTCTAAGGTCCATAATTTGAACAAAGATACAAACTCCTGCAATGTACCCGAAAATGACCCTAAGGCCTCTAAATCGAAGATAGATGAGACTATGAAAATTGACACTAAAGTCTCTAAACCGAAGACCGATACAAAAGACTCTGAAGAAGCCGAAACTGACCCTAAGCCTACAAAAGACTCTAAAGAACCCGAAACTGAACCTAAGCCTGCAAAAGACTCTAAGGAACCCGAAACTAACGCTAAGTCTACAAAAGACTCTAAAGAAACCGAAACTGACCCTAAGGTTACAAAAGACTGTAAAGAACCCGAAACTGAATCTAAGCCTACAAAAGACTCTAAAGAACCCGAAATCGACCTTAAGCCTACAAAAGACTCTAAAGACACCGAAACTAACGCTAAGCCTACAAAAGACTCTAAAGAACCCGAAACTGAACCTAAGGTTACAAAGGACTATAAAGAATCCGAAGCGGACCCTAAGGCCTCAAAACTAGAAACTGACCCTAAGGCTACAAAAGACTCTAAAGACCCCGAAACCGACCCAAAGGTCACAAAACTAAAGCCAGACGAGCGTCTCCTCGACAGATCAAAGCAAGGGTTCAGACGACCGCATAGAGTCAGGGGTCGAGGTCGACCGCGCTCGCATGCAGCGAGGTTACAACAGTTACAACAGAACCCTGATGCGTTGTGTGGTATTGTGTTCGTGAAGGAAGCGCTGGTGGCGAAGATTATGTTTATGGTTGTTGTGGTGAGTATTAGTACTAGTAGTAGTAGTATTAGTAGTAGTACAAGTATTAGTAATATTAGTAGTGGTAGAAGTAGTCGTAGTACTAGTAGTCAGGGGATGCGCTCGCATGCAGCGAGGTTACAACAGTTGCAACAGAACCCTGACGCGCTGTGTGGTATCGTCTTCGTGAAGGAAGCGCTGGTCGCGAAGATTATGTTTATGATTGTTGTGGTGAGTGGTAGTACTAGTAGTAGTAGCAGTAGAACTAGTAGTAGTATTATTAGTATTAGTAGTGGTAGAAGTAGTCGTAGTAAGAATTCATCCATAAACTACGTTACATGTTAAGGGGGAGGTAGGGGTCGACGAAGTGTGACATTGTGTGACGTCACATTTCCAAATTTGGAACTGCTGTTGTGTTTTATTTTAATTATTTTAACATATGTTTTCATTTTCAACATATTTTAATAATAACAAATGATTGACACATGTACTCATATTTGTAATTGTAAAATTTTATCACATGTATTTTTTAACATGTATATATTCGTAAATATATTAATAACATGTAAAAACATGTATTCCAGGACATGTCTCGCAGTCGTCCGTCCCTCTCGCACCTGTGCGCGCAGTACTGCGCGGTGGAGAGCGAGGGAGACGACTCGAGGCCACAGGGGAAGAAACATGAGGATGTTCTTAAGAAGTAAGTTTGAGATCTCCTTTTGAAATACTTCCATAGCGTGATTCAGTACTAGTGGTGCCATCTCTTGATGAGTTTCGGAAGCCGCTACAAACTTTACAATACATAATAATTATCATTACATGATAAGTGTTGAATATTTCTTTTCTAAAAAACTTCATGCACACACTCTCTGCATGAATTTTGGTATAGTCTATGAAGAATAAACTAATTATGCCGTTTTAGTTTTTATCAAAATCCGCCACGTAAGTCCTTCCAACATTTTTCGCTAATTCTTATAGTTCCCGATTTCCCCATCCACGCCTATTTGAAAAATTCACCCTGTATAAACACCGAAAATCCGACGTATTTGATAAATTTGTATACGCAAGTCGCCAATTTAAAAATGAAATGTTAACTTATTATCTTTTTTTTTAAATAATCAACATCTCTTAAACAATTTATTATATGCCCATTATTTTTGGAACACCTCGTACCTAGATTTATTATATTTAAACTTTATTTCCCCAGATTCCGCATGCACGAATGCAACTTGCTCCTAGCGACGTCTGCGCTAGAGGAGGGCATAGATCTACCGCGATGTAATCTGGTCGTGAGATGGGATTTGCCACCGTCGTAAGTAATATATTCAAAGTTTTATAACGAAGTATGTGCATAGAGCAGTGATAGCCGAATGGTTAAAACTTGGCCTCTCAATCGAGGGGTCCGAGGCTCAAATACCGGGCACCTCTGATTATGTGCATATTAGAAATTAATTATCGCTTGCTTTACGGTGAAGGAAAACATCGTGAGGAAACCTGCGTATCTGAGTTCTTATAAAAACAAATATCTCAAAGGTGTGTAAAGTCTACCAATTCGCACTTGGCCAGTGCGGTAGACTAAAGCCTAAAATCCCTCTCACTGAGAGGACACCCGTGCCCAGCAGTGGGACAGTAATTGGTTGATGATGATGATGTGCGGTCAACATACCGGTCTGATACTCAGTCAGGGTTAGGCCAGACCACAGAAAAAGGAAAGACAGAAGTGGCATACGAGCCGATTAGTATGGGAACCGCTGTCGCCAAAACAACATAAAAATCATTAATCGTATTCTTACCACTAAGAAAGCTGCATTTTTATTGGTTGTCTGTTGTGAATGTTGTCGTGACAACGATGTCTAAACAACCAACTATATACCTTCGGTACAATGAAATAAGTAAGGTTTTTGTGGGAACAATCAACAATGTGACATTAACGTACAGAACGTTGTTGAAATATAATTGAGTCGCGTAACCATAGCAACCGACGTGACAATTTAAATTGGACCTTATCTCAAAGTGACAGAGCAGCTTTTGATCATAGACTATATTATTGACCATATTATTTTCACATTACATAATTATTATAAAATATCTAAAATAAATATGCAAATACACTTATGGTAAATAATACTTTCGTTAGATACATTATGTGTACTAATATGTTTGCGCTGTAAAACTGCACAGTAAGGCATTTGCGTTGCTGTGTTCTGGCTTGAAGGGTGTGGTAAGGGAGACATACTTATCCGAGGCGTTCCACAGTCCTCAGGGGTAGCAACGCATCTGTGGTCATCCTGAAGTAAGACTGTTCTTACCTGGGGTTGATCACAGAAGTCCACGGACGCTAGTGGCCACTTATCATCAGGCGGACTGCAAGCTCGTTTGCTACTTCGATATTGTAAAAATATAAGATTTTAAATGCATTTTTATTATTTCAGGTACCGGTCCCATGGCCTCTGTAGGTCCAGAGCGAGGGCTCCACGGTCCGCGGTAGCTTTAATGGCGGAGGCCTCGGCCTCCAGCGAGGCCTTGTTAGATAACCTGTCTGTTTATAAGGAGTTGGACCAGGTGAGTTTTACAGATATTAAGGATGGTATAATTTTACAAACTCATAGAGATACTGGCTGATCCCTCCGGTTTCACCCGCGTTAAAGAAGTAGCCTATGTTACGCCTTAGACCTTCAGCTATCTTCCAGTCAAAATCAGTCCAGCTGTTTAGAAGATTAGCTTAGCCAAACAGACAGACATTTTCATTATAGGTATCGTGTATACTTTCATATGCATTGAGTAAAAATTGTTTTTTTTGAAATCACAAACAGACACTTCAATTTTGTTTATTTGTATAGATAAGCTGCAAACCACACCCTGATAACGAAAAATAAGTCCTTAAATATAATAGAAATAGATATGGTAGAGTTTGAACCATACTCGCGAAGAAATTCAAGAAATTAATGTTAAACTTGTTATTTTCCAGATAATAAGCAGAAAATGCGGTTGTGGAATACAAAACGAACCTCCAGCCACCGAGGAAGTCCACGCAGATATATTCACAACAATAGTCAAAGCATACACTCCTAACGAAAGTAAAGAAACTGATAAAAATATAAATAAAGATAAAGATATAATACATAATACACAGACAGAAGCTATTATTAATAATGATACTCCTAATAGTAATATTGATAAAGCAGCTGATGTACTATTAAATGCAGTTAATAGTGATAATGATAAGTGTATTAATGATAAAAGTGATGGTACAAAAGTAATTTTAAAAGAGAGCGTCAACGGAATCACCAAAGAAGTTATTCGTACGGAATATATATTGAAAACTGATACGAATTGTTTAGACAATAATTCAATTGATAAAAACATTAATAATGATAGCAGAAATATAATAGACAGTATTGAAATAAGAGAAACTACAGACATTCCAAAAGATAACGAATTTAATACATTTTTAAATAAAGAATCCGATTTTAATATAACATACGATTTGTCTAAGAAAAGTGTTTGTGGCTGTAAAAGTGTGTGTAAGTGTAAAAGTGTTAAAAGTGAAGTGAGTAAAGTGGATAAGAAAGAAGATGGGTTCTGTAGCGTCGATCTTAGTACGGCGATAGCGTTAATAAATCGGTGAGTATATTTCTATTATGTTTATTAAAACTCCGAATGTAATTCTTTTATGGGGAACTGTATTTGCTTCTACAATAAAATACCAAAAAATTTATTGACTTACCTGATAAAAGGTTTAAACTAACTATAAAACAATACTTGTGTGATAAAGCATATAATAATGTAAATGACTATATAAATGATAAATATTCATGGTGTGACGTATCTCCAGCTCCACTATAACTTAACTATAAGTACCATTTGTAATATCACATTATTGTAAAACCATATATTTTTTTTAAAAGATGCAATTATGCACACGTATGGAGTTTCTTGCGCCGCCTCTTCTCCATAACGAATAAATCTTCCGAGGCGGTGGTAGAGTTTTTGACGTTCAAGAAGTGTTCAATATGAATCAACTTTGAATAAATGAGATTTGAATTTGAATTTAATCTATAAATCACCTGATGCAACTCAGATTCAAGCCCCTCCTTAGTGGCCTGCATGGCCTCCAAACTCGAGCGGCACTGGGCCAGCGAGCGCTCCTTGGGTCCTCTGAACCTCTCTATCGAAGCCAGCTCCTCTTTCATCAGCCGGATGTCAGCTTTCACTTTGTCGAATATGTCCCTGTAAATTGTAATATGTAAAGATACGGCTTGACAACATAATTTTTAAACTTTTTACCAAATTTTGATAGGATGGTTAGAGCCATGACTGCATCTCCAAGAATTATATAATATGCTGTTAATCATTTTAAATAATGGAGCTTTATCAGTTCAGCTTGTCAAATATTTTGTAATCATGTCAATTAACTATTACTGTTAGAAAAATATTAAGGGTTATGTTTGATTTTGTTAGGGACATCCAATCTATGACATAAAATAGTAAACTACACACATGACATCTGTAAAAAACGCATACTTTTCGATTTTTACATGCATATTTATTCTATGATAGTAATAGTAATCATTCTCTGGTATAATAATAGTCAACTCACTTAGCCTTCCCCTGCTTAGTCTCAGTGCGTTGCATCTCAGACACAATGCTGTTGATACTGCTCTCAGTCTTGTTCAGCTCCTGTCTGAGAGTGCTCAGCTCTTGCTCTAACGTAGTGATCTGTTCCATTAGTTCTGAACGGGTCTTCTGCATCTCTAGCCTAGAGCGGGATTGGTTGAAGTAACCACCTGTGAGCGAACCTTTTGATGATACCTGAAAAGATTGTGTTATTTAAGTTGCTTGGTTTTTTTTTATGTACCCCTGGGAAAATTTTGACGACTCGCGTGGCCGAACGGTTACTATACCGGAATGAAGCGCAATGGATCCCGGGTTCGATGCCCGGCTAGACAGATATCTAAATGATAAATTTAGATTTCTGTTCTGGGACTGGGTGTTTGTGTATTTGTGTATGTGTGTCCATGGCACCCATGACACAGGAGAAAATCTTAGTGTGGCGCTATTTACATATCAAAGTTGGAAGAGAGATTAAATAGTCAAAATCAAAATTAGAAATATCTGTTTCCAAGTAGATATTTTACAGGAATTCTTTTTGAATGTCCACTCATAAATATTAGCTTGCTACAAAATGTATTTGCTACACAAGTTAATGTTGTTGTAGTTTTGTAGTTGATACAAGTGAAGTCGATGATGAAGTTTTTCAAGACCTAATGATCAAAACATCCTCTGTAAAGTAGAATGTTAATTTTAATGGAATTTAACTTTTAGTTATCACCTATCATTACTTAACATGGAACATTGGTTATACAAAAGTGTTTTTATACAAATGATGAAGTAAATGAAGATGCTTTCTACACACATACCCCCATAGTAGAATTATCTCCTGTGTCATGTGTGCCATGGACACATAAAGACGAGTACACAAACACCCAGACCCAGAACAGAAATCTAAACTCATCATTCAGATATCTGTCTAGCCGGGAGTGGAACCTGGGACCCACTGCACGTCAGACCAGTATGGTAACCGCTCCACCATGAACATGCACTTTCCTAGATGGTATAACACAAATATGACTTTTTTTCTTTTTTTTATATGATGGAAGTGGCAAACAAGCATGCAGTCCACCTGATGATAAGTGGCCACTGCCGCCCATGGACATCTGTAATCTACGCCAGATAAGATCACAGGGTTACCTGCGGTCGACCACATATGCGTTGCTACCCTTGAGGACTAAGTTGGAACGCCTCGAATAAGTATGTCTCCCTAACCACACCCTTCAAACCAGAACACAGCAGCGTTACGCTGCTGTTAGTTCAGTGTTAAATAGGTGTGGTGCCGCCAGAGTCGAACTACTTAGAGTTCTACCACCTTTAAATAATATAACTTCATAATAAGCTATTATTGCCCCGTGATACGTACCTGATCTCCCTCCAAAGTGACACAGTCCAAGTGAAACTGCTTGCCCAGTTCAGTGGCACACTCTAGATTTCTGCAAATAAGCGTCTTGCCGAAGATGTACTTCATCGCTTTTGCATACTTCGGGTCATATTTCAATTTCTGTACCATTGCAATTGCGTTCTGTGAAGTTAAATAGTTCTCATTTATTAGTACTCATTCGTTATGATTGATACTTAAAAAGTTGTATCATTTTTAATGTAAGCCATTACTATATAGGGTGAATTTTTTAAGAGTGCGCAAAGGAGTAACGAGGAAGATTTTGATAAAACTAAAATTATTGGGTCAAATGAATTCACTTTGTAAAACAAAAGACCCTTCTATACAAATAAACAAAATTGAAGTGTCTGTTTGTGATTCCTAAATAACAATTTTTTACTCAATGCATATGAAAGAATACACGATACCTATAATGAAATGCAATTAAAAAAAACTTTTGTTTGTCTGTTTGGCTGAGGTAATCTTCTAAACGGCTGGACCGCTTTTCACGGGACTTTCAGGACTTTACTTTATTACCGCGGGTGAAACCGCGGGGATCAGCTAGTTTTATAATATTTATGGCGCCGTTCGTCAGTATTGTGAGTTATAAGTTACCAAATTATGAGTGAGGTATAAGAACCAAATTCAAGGTACCTAACTATACATGGCAAAAGGCTAAAGGAAACGGTTTCTTTGTAATAAGCAAACAATTAAAACTCACATTGTCATTAGGATACACCATGTCCCTGACTTGCAGTCGGTTGAGTGGCATGAAGGTGACCTCTCCGGGGAGGCTCTGTCTGTTCATCTCCTTCAAGATCTTGGTGCCCACCGTGTCTGATTCTACGATGTGGTGGAACAACCTGTTTCCGGCTGTTACCTGCCAATACAAGTAACAATGCATGTATTCAATAACAATATAAGCATCAATACATTTATTTTAATTTAGTTATGCATTAATAAATCTTTAAAACTGAATTGCAAATGCTCAGATAAATAAAGTAGGTAGATCTATCATCCTAACAAACAAATGAAGCCACTTCTTATTGGTCGGGTTATAAATTTGATTATGTGAGCGTAAATAAACTAAAGGTACTGGCATAAAACTAGGCTAGTTTTTGTATGTACATGTAAATACATAAAAGTAACATGGATTTGTGGCTTCACTAAAATAGAAGGCGGTGATTAATCTACCTAATATATTTATCTGAGTTCAAATGA
>DWPV01004575.1:0-13454 GCA_018251915.1 Urbanus proteus proteus
AATAATCTATCGATCAAGGCTCATTTCAGCAGAGCAACGCCGTATTCAAAGACTGTAACTAAAGTGCACATATTTCGTTCTTACCCTCCTTTTATACAAAAGTTAGAGTCAATAGACAATCCTAAAATATATAATATAAATAAAAATATAAAACTTCAGCCATTAATAAATTAAAATATACTTATATAACTATTTAAATAATTAAAATATATACTACATATCAATCTTATTAATTATAATAAATCATATTAAGGAGTGTTGCCAGTGGTGTGTAACATTATTGTGAGATTATTCATCTATATTAAGCTTACGGCACTTCACATTATGTCTTGGCGCCGGTGGCATGTTTCTCATCTACGTACTTACTCGTCTCCTAGTTTTAATCCCTTGTCCTCTCCTCCAACACCCACGAGATGAGTGGGCAGTGCTTATCTCGCAGACACCAGATGGGACCTATAATTATAGGCAGGGTCGGATTAAATATAGTAGGCCTTTTTGATAACTTTTGTGTAGGTATAACTAAATTTAATTTAGCAAAACAATTTTCGTCCAGTAGAACATCCCTCTTTCGGCCTGTTTGTTACATTTGAAATACAGTAAAATCCACTTAGAGCTATAGACGTTTTCTCTTCAGGGATTTACAATGTACCATAGAGGTTTAATGTGAAGCCGCAACTTCTTTGCATTGCGGAGTTTTCTTCGGATACAAGTACATATCTACATACCTATCTATACAAAGAAATAAAATTGCTGTGTCTGTTTGTGATTTCAAAATAACAACTTATTTCTCAATGCATATGAAAGTATACACGATACCTATTACAAAAATGCAATTATTATTTTTTGTCTGTCTGTTTGGCTGAGCTAATCTGCTAAATGTCTGGACCGATTATGACGAGACTTTCACTAGAAGATAACAGAAGGTCCAAGGCGTAACATTGGCTACTGTAATTTTTGAGAAAAAAGTTATTCGTGGAAGGATATGGTTTCCGGTTAACTTATGATCTTCTGGCGGCTTCAAGTAGAACCCTTGCTTACGATCATAACGACTACATGGTCATTTGCTACTTCACTGTTAAAAATATGACTTAAAAGACTTTCGAACAATGTTTTCACAAGCTAATAAATTACGTTTTAAAGAAAGTGCATGAGCATATTCTATGCGTAAAGAGTAAAATGTGTTTTGTTTAATTGGAGTAGAAATAAAAACAATACGTCAAAAATACCGATTACATTTTATTCACTGCGACCCCAGCTAATTAGGCTCAAGCAAAATAAATCTCAACAATATCTCTGTTCGCTACTGAATCAAAAACAATAGAGTCTTTTGTTGCGGCACAAACGTCGCTATTTCGTTGAATAAGCGCTCTTTATGTTTGATGAAACAGCTAATGTTGAAACGAGATAAATGGTCATAACTAACAATGAAACAACTTGTCTTTTAATAATTCTTAAACGTTTATACGTACAGTAAACGATATGATAAGTTATGGTAAGGTTTTTATCGGATCTTTGATATTATGATTTCATCGCGCGGTTATCTTTTTTTACTTCAGATTTATTTAACACAGGAAATAAAATGATTAGATGATGATTAAAAGACTTGCCAAACTTACTGTCTTTTTACATGTGAGTAAAGTAGTCGTTGTCGCTTTCTGAAAAGTTGTCTATCATTGCGTGAAAGTTCCGTCAAAGTCAATTTAGCCATTACCAAGATTAACGTACACAGACAGACCCATAAAATCTTATGATTTTTATGTTTAAGCAATGTGCAGTTGAGCATATATCTCAGCTTAGAATATCAATATTAGAATCATAAACCGCTTCATATTTTCTTTGTATATGCTGTAGATAGTTTATTATAAAACATCTAATCTTCGTAATAACGTCTATATAGAGTCTTGTGTATCGGTGCTTCAACTTGCTCTACGTCAATTCTGATTTTCAATTTATAGTTGCAACGTTGCAGTATTACTGCAGAGCTAGTTCATATGAGGTAAATACTGCAGTTAGCCACAGGAAGCTGTATAGGTTATTTTTAAACGGCAACTAGTATGCTTGTATGTGTAGGAACTACTCGGCCGATTTTTATAACCATTTCAGTTGAATGTTCTCTTATGTTTTATTTGCCAATTTTACAATCATTTTTTTATACATAATAATTGTATGTTATTTTTTCTGAGTATTCTTTATTATTTTCATTTGATCTGTGTTCTTTATATTTACGTTGTAAAATAAATATTATCTTAATTATAATGTTAGTCATAAAAATCTAGACACATTTGCATAAATGAACAAAAAACAGTATTTATATTTTCTTGTAAGAATTATGTTATGTTAATGATGTAAATTTGTAGGTTCTTTATATGATCGAAGTAGCAAACGAGCATGCAGTCCATCTGACGGTAAGTGGCCACTACCGCTTACGAATATCTATAATCAACCCCAGATAAGATCAAGGTCCTACCAGAGGTTGATCACGGATGCGTTGCTTCCTCCGAGGACTGAGCTGGAACGCCTCAGATAAGTATGTCTCCCTTTCCACACCCCTTAGACTTAGACCAAAATACAGCAGTGCTTACACTGCTGTTATAAGGCAGAAATAGGTGTGGCGGTGGTGCCGGAGTCGAACTACATAGAGTTCTACCACTTTTAAAACAGGTAGTTACCTACTAATAAAATTTGTTTTTCACTTTTTACTTTTAGAATACAATACAAATTAGAAGTACAATACAGTCAGTTAATAGATAAATGATGTTGGGATCTTAACAAAATAAAAATATAGGGATAATACAAAAATCGTCTATAGAAATAGGTTGTTGATGTTGCCGCGAGAGATAGGATTACAAGAGCCCAATTAATCTGAGCTACTGAATGTTTACGCACCAATTAATTGGATTAATTGGATCAGTCTCGCTTATGTATACTCTACTACACTATACATGGTGCTTTATTTATACTTGGATAATTTAATCTGGTCTCAAGCTATTTTTAGAGACTTCTGAGCTTAGGGATTTATCAAGAATTGTGAGTAAGATTACTTTAATATTTACTGAGTACAATTTTCTATATCTAAAGTGTAATGTAATTTGTGTCTAAACTCACAACAGCAGTGAAACAGGTGGTTAAACTATGCTTTGACCTTTGACATAACCACACATTTTGCTCTAACAGGACCAAGTGCTCAAGTTCTTGTAGTAAAGCAAAATTCCATGAGAAATACCTTAGGGACTGTGAATTCGTGAAATAGGTACTTATGACGGATTTTAAAAGACTTCAATTCTATTTATATAATAAAGAGGTAACAAACGAGCGTGGAATTCACCTCATGGTCACTAACTAGCCAATTCTAGATGAGATTAAGGTGTTAATTGAGGCTGGAATCGTTTTATTTACTTACAATGGGTAACTATTCATTAAGAATCGAAGATTAAAGGCCTATTATCATTATTTACTGGTGTATAAAAAGAAAAAAATTAAAAGATAACACAATAATTGATTTTACAAACAAAAACCTCAACATCCTTAATTAATTTAACTCGCTATGGACATGCCATAGATAAAACGAGTTTAATTACTCCTTTGTTTTACTTGTCTCATTTATAAATCGTTAGATATTTCATAAAAAAATTAACTTTAATAATAAAGCAGGATGTGGCGAGTACTTCCTACCATACATGGAATGGATTGAATGGAATAATATGTGTTTTCTATCTATAAATAAATAAAATTGAAGTGTCTGTTTGTGATTTCAAAATAACATTTTTTACTCAATGCATATGAAAGTATACACGACACCTATAACGAAAATGCAATTAAAAATTTTTTGTCTGTCTGTCTGTTTGACGGAGGTAATCTTCTGAACGGCTGGATCGATTTTGACGGAACTTTCACTGAAAGATAGTTGAAGGTTTAAGGTGTAACATTAGCTACTTTAATTTTGGAAAAAAAACATTAGCGCGTGCACCACGCGCATTCTGGCGGGAGAGGGGGATTTCAGTTAGGTTTAAATATGTATTCCTTTTTACTTTTAAAACGCGGGTGAACCCATTCCAACGAAACGTGACAGCGGAACCTCTCAAAGAATGTGGATCACAGACAACCAGATCCAACAATTACGTAGACATCATGTATCACTCCATCTTTTTCTATTGCCAGTTTATGGCTTTGCTTTGTGTTGGTCAAAATCGTCAGTGTCATGACCGCAAATGACTCAGTAAGTCTGCGCCAATGCGGACCGTTGACCTCTGTTACGTCAATAAGATGCATCTCTGTACCTGAGTCTTAGACCTGTCTACGTGATGTATAGGTAGAATAATTCATTACTGTTCCCTCTAAGATTGATCGAAGCCATATTATCATATATGTTCTGTTCCGATGTACACGCTAACGAGTATCGCTCGACTGGGAAAGTACAACCGCCACACCTACTTCTAACCTTACCTAACCTACGTCTACCGTAAAGCAGTTCTTGTGTTTCGTTGGAAGAGTGCGGTAGCCGGCTCACTTACGCAAGCTGATTAGACTAAAAGAAGTACTTGTGACTGACTTAAGATAAAAACGCCTGTGTTATATGAAGTTGGCTAAAGATGTCCATGGGTGGCAGAAATTCTTATTATGGTGGTATTAACGAGCACTGTTAATCTGATAACTACATACCCGCCGACGAGTGCATAAATGTCACTTAGAAGTCGTTTCTTGCGACCGGTTAGTTGCAAAGGTGTACGGAGTGCAGGTATATTCTACCCCCGAGGTGCGTAAGTAGCTTAACATAGTTGACAATACCTAAAACACAACACTCAAGATACCAAACTTATAAAAGCCTCTTTTGCATTAATTCGGCTGCAGTTTCAGACAAGTCTGCAGCAATGCAGACCGTTGACCTGCCTGTGACGTCAATGTGACGCCACCACTGCACACTACCTTAGATGTCTACGTGATTCGTGGAATTCTGAACACATTATAATTATATTTAATGTCTTTCCTATGTTGGTGCTTATTGCATAGTCCTTACGTACGTCTTTTACTTTTTTTTCTGTTTCACAGTTAGTGATTCTCTAGACCATCATTATCATTATTTTCTTGAATTTTTATACTATGAAAATTGATAAACCTGCAAGCGTCAAATATAATATAGGTTGTATATAATTGATTGGTTAAGCATTCTATATAATAAAAATAAAAAATGTATATTAAATGAATTTTAATTTTGATTGTGGTTAAAAGAAACAGAAGCAAAGCCAAACCTTGCGTCTGTTCCTGTTCTGCTCTGTTAAGATTTAGTTAATTTTTTCGTCTTTCATCTCATCATCGAGCTTATTTCTGCGTGATAATGATAACACCTGATTCAAGCAGTTCCGTGGCAAAGATCGTTGACCTGCGTGACGTCAATGAAATGCAGCTCATCTCACCGCATAGTGACGTGACTCGTCTGATTTGCCATATTTATATTTTAATGTTACCGCCTTCAAGAGCTCTTCAGGGGAAGCTTAAAATAGCTTAAATTCTCTCAATAGGCTTAATTTTCGAATGTGTGGGTAACTTGTAAGGTGATTTAAGTGGGTACTATTAACATGTGCGGTGATACAAATTATTCTTGAAATTATTAATTTAGTAATTAAATAAGTTATTTATAACTCTATAACAAAGTAAACAACGAGCTATTTAATTGGACTAACATTGAAAACATTAAATTACTTCATTGTTAGGAAATTTGTTACGTTCGTGATTACCTTCTGTTTTTCAAGGTAAATGCAAACTTGTTGAACATAACATTTTTCCTTATATATTAATTTTAGTAATATTTTAGCAAACTTTTCCGCTATATAAAATTAGTTAAAATTATGATATCGTAAACTTTGTTTTTCATACATGTAGTGAAGTGAAAAAATCTAACTACCTATGTAGGTATATGTGAACAAACATAGATGTTTTTAAAAATGTATCGTTTCATGTTTTTCTACAGCATCGTATTATATGAGCTTCATTATCAAGAACACAACTCTTTGTTAAAGCGAAGTTGTAGGAAATTGATATTTATTTCTACACAGCAGTATTTCCCTTTGTCTAGCATTTGCACCGTACGCGTGTAAGATATCGATTTCAAAGGTCTACCTTGATGAAAGGAACATTTCACCGTTTAAGAGCGCGTGGAACTTTTATAAAATAGTTTGAAATTTGTTTTAAAATATGTTGTTGAGATACGTTTGATTTTAAACTAGTATTTTTCCTATGCTAAGTATGTTCTCTTCCCAAAGGATGAATACTCTGAAAGTTAACGAGCAATTTTATTAGCCTTTTTTACGTATTGTAAGTGCTTGGGCACTCTGCACGCGCGGGAGCGAAACCGCTTGCTGCTCCCGCGTACCTATTACGGACATTCGAATGAGATTCCATATGTTTGAGTACGTCACGCCGCGCCCGCGCGTGTAGTCTGGGCCAGCCCTAAAAATCCTAGTGTGTACTACACTATGTTGGTAAAAAAAATGAAACGTAGGTAGTGATTTAATCCAGAATAATGTAGGTACCTACTTTTTTTATGAAAATGAGGTATTCAGCATCAGTAAGTCTCTGTAATCACAAATATGTATGCTCTTACAATAAATTCCAAAGAGCAACTGTAGTTTTAGGTACTTGAGGTCGGTCACTGATGCCTAAAGCCCAACACTCCCAGGAGACAAAATTGGTCTTGAATAGTTATTTATACAGTAATAGGTGTGGTGTCTGTACAACCACCAACCAAAACCACCCTTAAAGTTACCTTATTATAAGTTTACCGTTTAATATAACTACGACTAAAGCGTTTGCATGCCGTGAATGGTTAGTGTCATTAACATAGCGAAGTTTTATTACGCTGCTGCAATTTTGAGTGCGGTAAAACTTAACTGTAGAAATTTTAACAAAGTAGAAATAATTAACATGTACAGTACTTATTTGTCTTTATTGATCTTTATATCTTAAATGTTTTTTTTTTATTTACTATTTAATGTTTTTATAGCATAAAAAATATTAATTTTAATTTTTTTTTGTTTAATTATAATAAAAAACTTGCGACCCGCCCCGGCTTCGCACGGGTGCAATGCTGATACTAACTATACTACAGAAAAACTGATGTTATTATACATATAAACCTTGTTCTTCAATCACTCTATCAAAAAAACCGCATCGAAATCCGTTGCGCAGTCTTAAAGATTTAAGCATACATAGGGATATAGGGACAGAGAAAGCGACTTTGTTTATACTATGTAGTGATATATTCAACTACGAAATCAATTCAACTTTTACCTGGAGTTAATCTATTTTTACCACAAAACGACAAGTCGTTAAAAATTGAATTCTGGCCTTAATAGCTTAGCTAATCCACTTATACACAACTTTAAATGAAACATCAAATGAATAGCGTGGCCTCCATTAAAGTGAATATGTAAACTACTAACTCAAACATGAAAATATTTTTTAACTTTTTGCAAAATTTCAGTAACAAAGCATCTAAATTCACGGACACGAACAAACAACTCTTTTAATTGAAGTCATGTGTACATTGTAGTATGAAGTATGAAATATGAAGGACCACGAGAAACAAAAGCTCATGTTTCGCCACTGAAAATGAATTGAGGCCGTGAGAGCTTCGTGAAATATTTGTCTTTTTGTTTCAGTAGAATTTAAATTGTGTCGTTGTACGTGGGTACTAGGGATGTTATGGAGCTCCGTTACCGTAACTGTAAGTACTCCGTAAAGTAACCATAGCCGAAACCGAATCCTATATGACGTTTTTTTTAGATTATTGAAGTAACAAACGAGCATGCAGTCCACCTGATAGTAAGTGGCCACTGCCGCCCATGGACATGTGTAATCAACCCCAGATAAGATCAAGGTCCTACCTGAGTTTGATCATAGATGCGTTGCTACCCCTGAGGACTGAGCTGAAACGTCTAGGAATCTATAAATGACTTATAATCTATTAATAGCATGTTTTTTCAAGTTGGATAACGTTATCGAATGTAAAGGTGAGATATGAATACCATCGAATTTCAAGTAGGTATACTACTACATAGGTAACTGTTGATAGCTTGATAGTGATAATCTGTTGTCATTATAAATATGCTACATGTGGCTAAGCCCATAGTTTCCATGTAGGTTAATAATGAAACTTATAATACCTAAAATACTTATGATATTTCAATGTTATAACGTTATATATTTTGTTTTTATATCACTTGATCTCAATGCATTTTTACGTTAAATAATAACTGTACTTAAAAAGGTAAATGTGACGTTAGTACCGGGTCGAATCGCGAAATGTCCAATGAGGAAAGCTATTCAACCCTAGCCCCAGCACGACACCACCATTTATCTGGAATCTTCAGATTTAGGATTACTGGCAAGAGCTATAGTATTTAAAATATAAATTTGTAATTAATGTCATGTCAGGGCGGTCGCCCGGAGCGTTGGTTTTTAGGTGCCTAATTGGCTGTCATTATGTATGCCTAATATATTTTATCTAATCATTAATAAATGAATAGAGAGCGTAAATAAATGAATCGCTTGGGGGTGCATGAGTCTATGTTTGCGTCCTAATTAATATGTCATCCACAATACAAATTCTAATGGCACTATAGTGTACAAAGTGTCTTTTGCTAAAAAATGGCGAATTGAATAGCGTTGTATATTACAATGTCTCTCTTATGCAAAACACACTTAGGTACAAGAAATAAGAATTAATTATCAGAAGAGGAATTTTTCATAGGTATAGCTGCCTGACTATATATCCGTATATTTCTTGACTATGTAAAAAATTATAAAGCATGCCTTGTCTGGGAAGTTTTAATGCATTCTTCTTACAGACTGGCCTTCTTGGTTTAATATTTCGCTCTTTAGTTTACCGTTAAATTACGTTAAAGATAAGCTCGCTTAACATGTTTAAATTCCAAAATCGGTCGTTGAATTAAAATACAATATGTATTTCATTATTAGGACAGATTATTTGTATTTCAACTTCTGCTGTATTTCAGAGATAGACAGAATAACTCATTTAAAACTGATATGTAGAAATTCACTATTATTTTCATATTTGCCTCACTTTATAACAAATTATGCCACGTGGATGGACTAAAGCCAATCACCTAATAATAATTGCGAAGTCTATTTATCTGATCGATCTATAGAGCAGAGTGTCCGAATTTATGAGCAGGTAGCACCTACGCTTAACGTTTAAAATCAAAACGAAGTTCTAAAAATACCGTAAAGGTTACTCAATAGAAAAAATATACATCATCATCTTTTGCCTCGTTGAATAGTCAAAGTAGTAGGTATCTACCATAAAAATAATATTACTAAACTTACCATAATTCCATGCCTACGATTAAGCTAAAACGCAGACGATACACAATATTTTCTATCAAGAATCGCGTTTAAGAGTCATAAAGCGATGCGGATCGTTGATCTGAAACTGACGTCAATGATGCAGCTCATGCTGAGACCTGACGGCGAGATTTGATGTATTTATAAATTTACAGTTACCCTCGAGGGCCCTTCACACCCACCTCGCCTTCCTGACTAATCGATTGAAACAACATAACTGATCTTTATCAAAACATTTGATGGAAACGTTGGCTTCCAATTTTAATGGACTAAAATGTCTATCGAGTTATTCATAGCTTTGTTTTATTTTTTATCGTCTCTTCAACATCCTTAAATGGGTGTCTTTTATAATATTAAAGTAGCCAAGCTGATGATAAGTGGCCACTGCCTACCATGCACATATGTAACTGACTCTCACGGGTTTTAAACCCGATTACATGTACTTTGCCACTCTTGAGGACTAATTTGGACGCTTTACCTATAATGTAAGTAAAACTATGATAATAGACGAATAAAATATTTTTTTATTGGCATACTTGATAATTTGCCAGTCTTCATAAAGAAATACAGTACTATAAATATCACTGATAGGAAGTCTTCATAGCAAAGCTTCACATAAGGAATTCCTGTTTTAATTACAATAGGAGTACAAAGTAAAAAATACCTTAAAATTATAAGGCTTTTATACCACATATTAAAAGGTAAATAACTAAATACACATAGGTAATTAGGTATATATTCTGTTCTTGCCTTGAATTAACGTAGGTATACCGCTTCAGTGCCGGGTACAGAAATCTAAAACAGAGTTATTATTGCATACAATTCTCATTGTGACATGAATATAGTTGAAAGCGATTGAATTCTCCCTAATTGAACTTGGAAGGCACCAGCTCCCACACTTGTAGCGTAATAATAGCAAGGTTTTATTGCTTTGTTCTCGTCTTTAGTATGCATTAGTTCTGAATATATTCAAATTCTTGTAGGTATAATATCGGTAGCGAAATACATGCTATGCTATAAGAAACATAATTTGTATTTAATTATTTATGATTAGTACGGTATTTATTAGATTTTTGAATACCAGACATATGTTTACAAGTATAACCCAATAATAAATTAATTACAATTCCATATCAATACATTTTTCGTTAAATAAGTTTTCTAAAGTTTCAGAGCTCCTTAACTGGTAGGACAAATTAAACGTAGAATTTTTCTGACGTTTTGATACTTTCTATACAATACCTTTTCCACGGGTAAAATCTGTTTACGTAAAAACAAAGTCTTCCCGAGACCTATTAACTTCGAAAACAATGTTAGAGTTTTAAAGGAAGCACAATTTACGTTGAAATTCAGGTTAAAGTAGGTATACATATTTCGCTCCTGTTTTGAAGTTGATTAACAATTTAATTTTTGGATAATTCAGAGCAATAACTGTAAGATGAACTTATACGTTCTTAGATTTCATGAAAAATAACTAAAGTAAGCAAGTCCTACGTTAATACTTTATTTTTAAATGTTTTTTCCGATCTAACACCCCTAGGAGTCGACACGTCGCTATTCATTGGTTCAAGGGAATCGATATAAGTAAAAACGAGTATTAATGTAAATAGGCCTTCGCGAATGAGGATAGATATAATTGTTGCATTATCAAAACAAAAAATATAGACATTATATCATATATAATTTGGCTAAATTATATAATTATATAATATAGCTAAATATCGAAAAGATCTCAAAGATCACGTCATTTAATTTTACTTTATTGATTTATTTGTGCATAAAGTGTTCTAATTACCATGTTTCTTAAGGTAGGTAAAAATATTTTGGTAATTCCCGCTTTATAATTATTTAATCAATATATGTGCCTAACATTATTGAGAGTATTTACTGAATAAATAATAAAATTTAAGGACGAACACTTTCAGATAAGAATTTTCGAGAAGAATTGAAATTGCAAGTAACAATGAGTCGCAAAAAAAATGTGCAAAAATATCAACGTAATCGTAGTGATAACACTAAATATTATCATTATTTACAATGCACGATTATGAATATTTTTTCTACAGCGATTAACTGGGATTATAGCAAGTTACTTAATACTTCATACATACTATGTACAAATGTATGTAGCTTATATTATAGAAGTAAATGAGCATTTCACCTGATAGTAAACGATAATTTCCACCTATGGCCATATTGGCTGTGTGGTGTCGGCCCCTCAAAGAATAGCACCACTCCCTCTCCACCCGTGGATGTCGTACAAGCCGACTAAGGGATGCAAAAAAACCAGGAGATGGGCAGCAGCATCTTCTTGTGTAGTACGAATACCTACTGCGGTCACCAACACGCATGCCAAGCGCGGTGACTATGGCAAAACCCCCCTGATGAAAGGAGCAAATAAACCCCGGCCCCCAGTCCCCGGCGGCCCCGCTATTCCTGGCTATGGTAGCGGTCATGGTAACGGCGGGGCAGGGGGTGCTAAGAATCTCCGGAAGAGATCCGGCTACCATAAACAACGACGACTTCTGCACCTGGCAACATACAACACCAGGACTCTGAGGAACGATGAGAAGATACAAGAGCTGGAAGAAGAGATAGGCAAGTTAAACTGGAGTATTATAGGATTGTCTGAAGTCCGAAGACAGGGGGAGGACACGATCATCCTAAAATCCGGTAACTTGCTCTATCACCGGGAGGGCGAACATCTGTCCCAAGGTGGTGTCGGGTTTATCGTCAACAAGTCCCTTGTGAACAACGTAGTGGAGATCACGAGTGTGTCGTCAAGGGTCGCATACCTTATACTCAGAGTATCCAAAAGGTACTCGTTGAAGGTCATACAGGTATATGCACCGACATCGGCACACTCCGACGATGAGGTTGAGGCTATGTATGAGGATATTTCTAAAGCCATACATACCTCAAAATCGTACTTCACGGTTGTGATGGGGGACTTCAATGCAAAGCTAGGTATCCAACGTAGCCACGAGTTGAAGGTAGGGCCCTTTGGCATTGGTCATCGGAACCATCGAGGCCACATGCTGGCTAACTTCTTGGAAAAGGAGGGATTATATATGATGAACTCCTATTTCAAGAAGAAGCCTCAAAGGAAGTGGACCTGGATGAGTCCCGATGGTACCACCAAAAACGAGATTGACTTCATACTGGCAGATAAGCGGCACATATTTAACGATGTCTCTGTGATCAATAGGTTTAAGACTGGAAGCGATCACCGGATGGTCAGAGGCACGTTAAATATCGACATCAAGCTGGAACGGTCTCGTCTTATGAAGTCAATACTCCGTCCAAGACCTTGTCAAATCCAGGGCTCTGAAGACTTTCAACTCGAGCTACTTAACCATCTTACATGCCTAGAAAGTTGCGTTGATGTTGACGATATGAACACCAAGCTGGTAAAAACTGCTCATGAGGTGGGGTCGAAGTACTATAAGACCCCATCCAATAGAAGTACCCAAAAACTCTCGGCCCAAACTCTCGAACTTATGGCACAACGGCGGACAATGTGTGTGCAGTCGCCAGCTTCATTGTCACAGTACAGGCGGCTTAATGCGCAGATCTCTAACAGTATGCGACGCGACTTGCGTCACTTTAATGCAATTCGCATTAAAGAGCACATAGAGCGGAACAAAGGCTCAAAAGTCTTCGCCAGGGATCTGCGTGTTGGGCAAAGCTTATTGACGAAGCTGAAGACGGACACTGGCACTACAGTTGAAGCGAGGCCTGAAGTTCAGAGAGAAATTGAGAAGTACTATGGGCAGTTATATACCTCTTCGCGTGGTCCTTTGCGACCTGTCAATGACAAGCGAGCCACGCTAACCCGACACTATACCGAAGATATCCCGGACGTCAGCCTGTACGAGATTAGAATGGCCCTCAAACAGCTCAAAAACAACCGGGCGCCTGGTGAAGACGGAATCACTACTGAATTGCTACAAGCAGGTGGGAGGCCTATATTAAAAGCTCTCCAACAGTTGTTCGATTCTGTCATAAGCCAGGGCATGGCACCAGAGGCGTGGAGCAGAAGCGTAGTGGTACTGTTCTTCAAAAAGGGCGATAGGTCTTTGCTGAAGAACTAC
>DWPV01004576.1:0-13454 GCA_018251915.1 Urbanus proteus proteus
TGGACTTTCTTTTCGCCTTCGCCTTTTACGCACACTATTAGTAGCTATACGCTTTACACCACGCCATCAGCTACAATCATTCTCTCCTAGAGTACCAAAAGAAGTATAACTTCAGTTAGTAAATAGTTTACTTAGTCTGTTTGTAATAGAAGACGTGTGGCTTACAATCCGTCGGTTATAGTTTATGCATTGTTAACAATACGTCCCTACAACGGCTTTGTCATTTTATCTCTACGATTCAGTGCACCCATTGAATTGAAAGATAAACCGATAGACAGGCTCTATAACGTTGGAAATTGGAGATATGAACCTCTTTAATGTGAGGTCAAAATAATACTTGAGGTTAGTTACACATGCGATGCAGAGTTGTAGCTCTGATGGCTAAGTTGGGAACGTCTGGTTAAGGGTCTGTAACTCTAAACTCTCTAACCTAACCTAACCTTACCACGTCCGCACTTTATACTTTCAAACAGCAGCGCTTAACTGCTGTTAAAAAAAAATGCATTAGTGGTATCACAATTTAGTAATTCTATTGATTGATGAAAGATGATTCCGTACATCTTTATTATTACTATTAAGTTTGGAACAAAAGTTAAATAAAACACCAATTTCAAACCTTATAAATTTTATTACGAGCATAAAATAGATTTATCTTCAAATACATATAATGTAATGAAAAGAAAATCCTAAGCTTTGCATTTCCTTACAATTTCAAGATCTAGGTAGAATATTTTAACCTTTTATTTCTGCGCGGAAAATTCCTCAGGTCTGTTAGGAAAGAAAATTTGCTGAACCACTTAGATCTGAAACGTAGTGATTTTATCCTATCTTAATATCATTGGAAGGTATACGATTCGAATTTGGTTTTTTATGTTACGGCTGTAGTATAAAATAGTAAATGTTATGCTTATGTAATCATCAATGGCCACTGATATCCACATGAATATTCTTTACTCATAGGTTCAAACGACACACTAATACGAATACACAGAACACCCAGACCCCGAACAGAAATCTACATTCATTATACACATGTCTGTTTGGCTGGGAATCGAAACTGAAACCCATTGCCATCACACGGGTATAGTGACCGCTCCGCCACTCGGGTCTTTGAATAATAATATTACCAATCATTTCTAACCACAGTGGTTGCAGTAACTTCCAATTTTTTCTTACTAAAAGTTTCATCCATGTTTGTGTAGGATTTGCCGTATCGATATTTTAAAGATACCATACTGTTGATGAGACGTGAAAATTTGCAACGAAAAAAGTTGCGTTCTGATATATCATTTCGAAAGTTATATTTTGTGTTTCCGCTAATTCACTCGTCTCACATGGAGCGCTTTAAAGTATTTTATGCACGTTGTGTAGAAAGAAAGTTTAACCAAAGAATTGCTCATTATTCCATGCCGTGTATCATGGACTTCAAAAATATAAAAGTTTTATACAGTCGGTATTTTCGTATTATCTTGTAGGTTTCTTTATTTATTTGACGATAATAAAGAACTAGACTTCGGTCAGAGATCAATGTAAACGGCAATTCGGTCATCATGACCGAATGTGGCCCGTTTACGATGGTCGACCGTAATATTTGTTTGTTGACCGTATTTGGTCATAACTGCCTAGCTTTTAGGAGAACAGTATTCGACCGTAGGGGCCGGCTAAAAAGGCAAGTACTACCTTAATTAAGCTTGAAATAAGGCGTATTATTAGTTGACCCCTACAATTTCACAAGTTTGTACAAGTAAAAAAGTATAGATATTTAAATATTCCCAAGAACATTTTTCATTGCTGCTCTATTTCTATTTGTCATAGCATGATGTTATACCAGTACACTCTAAAGCCTTCTTCAATAAATGAACTACTCAACACGAATATATTTTTTCAATTCAAACCAGCAGTTTCTGAGATTAACGTGTTCAACATAACAACCCATTATTTATAATATTAGTGTAGCTTATATCAGTTCAAATGATGCTACTAGTTACTAGTTTACAGTGTGACTAGTGCCTTACCCTCAGTTTCCGGTCGCAGATGTGCGTGCGTGAGAAATGACGCGGGAACGAATTTAATTTATACGAGCTGATGAAAAATTTGAAGCTATCACTTTCAACTGAAAACGTACGCCTTACTTCAGATTTCTTATTAAAGAATTCGTTAATCAGATTGCCTGTGCCAAAATTTTAATTTTGTATAAAAAAGTATGTATAAATATAAAAGTTTGGATGTTTTTTATTAAATGACTACAGACGAATCTCATTGAAATTTTGCATAAAACGCACTCTACGCTTTCTACACTCATGGCCCCACAGTAAGATTAACACTGGGTCTGGCCCAGAACAGAATCGAACCCGGGACTCATCGTGCATCAGACCGGTGTGGTAACTATTCCGCCGCGCCTATCGTCATCGTCATAGACGTCGTCATAGACAGATTATACTCTAGAGAAGTGTATAAGTTACTTTGTATCCCGGAAAAATGTACGATTCCCGTGGGATATATTTATAAGTTATACGTATAAGTTTTACATTTTGTTATAAAGAGGATATACCTAATGCATCCTAAACATTATGGATACAGTTGACGAGACATTTATTATTTGCATCCAGTGTTGCTACGTATTTTAAATTTAAAATCAATAATGATTATTTACATAGTTTATTATATAACTAGCTGGTCCCCGCGGTTTCACCCGCGTTAAAGAAGTAAAAGAACCTTATGTAGACCTTAATTAGACCTTCAGCTATATTTCAGTGAAAATCCTGTCAAAATCAGTTCAGCTGTTAGAAGATTACCTCAGCCAAACAGACAGATAGATAGACCGACAAACAGACATTTTTTTAAATTGCATTTTTTATATAGTTATCGTGTATACTTTCATATGCATTGAATAAAAAGTTATTTTGAAATCACAAACAGACACTTAAATTTTATTTATTAGTATAGAAAAGTACAGATAAAAAATAGTTACAAATATTTTATAATCCTGTTTGTACCTCATTTATAATCATATCGTATCATACATCTAGTCCTTTCTAATACCCATAACATAATCAAATTCGTACACGTCCCAACAGGATCAAAATACGCATTTCAATGAGCACACATACAAATAGATTGAAATTGGGAAGTTTGGACGCAAAACATCGCACCCTTCATATTACCATTAATATTGTTAGCTCGAATGGCCCATTGTTACTATCTCCCCTTCTTGCCACTTTCGACGATATTGCGTAGGTAGCAAAGGTCATAATCCTATAAACAAAGACACAAAACTGAGTTTACACAACAAAACTAAAAGTCGATTTGATTAAGCACTCACTTTTCAAACCCATTGTTATTTTCCTGTTCGAATCATGTTATAGTCAGTGATGGAATACATTTGTTATTTTGCTTTTTGATCCTGACATGTCCTTATTAAAACGTCAATCTGAAGCTAAACTATAGTAAATTGTATAAGGGGAATACAATAATTTAAAAGACGCATGAGTTCTTGTCAGAGGGACTGGTAAATGTTTGTTTGCGATTTTCTTAAAAACCTTTGGCACAAAAGTAAGTCAATATTGGTCTGATAGGTACGTTCAGTTTTGGGTTGAGTTTATATTCAAATAGATAAATATAAATACATTTTGTAAAACGTGTAAAAGGTGGGAAAAATATTTTTATTTACCTACTTAATCATCTTGTCTAGCATCAGTAAGGATTATTTTAGATATATAAGTTAAAGATATATTTTTGAATAATAAGTACCTAGACTATAAAACACCATTGACAGGCAACTGAAAATTTTATACAATTTATTTTTGTTTTAAAACACTATTAATAAATATATTCCATGAGTCTGTTTATTGTTATTGTTTATGGGTAAGTTTATTTTAAAACAAAATTTCAGTCACTATTTTAAACGATTACAACAAAATACCTAAATAAAAGTCAGGTTAAAGTTACATCATAAATTCCCCATGGGCCTGTAAACACCATATTAATACATAACGACGATTGACAGACCCCATGATTCATTTATCCCTCGCCCCACGTAGGCTCCATTAGTTGCAGTATTTCACCCTGCCTTGATAATAGTTGGTTTAAAGCTTTATAATTGAATAAGGCATTGTTTCTGACATCGTAATAAATGTTAAGGTCGGCACCTTAACAATTATTATTCATTTGTTTACTGTGAAAAAAATTACTAATATGAAACAATTTCTAAGGCTATGCGTATAAATCTTATGTTCTGTCTATCTACCAACTTTATTTACTGTGAAAAAATTGGTACTATAAAACAATTTCTGAGACTATGGGTATAAAACTTATTGTTTTCTGTCTATTTATCAACCTTGTATTTAGTTGAATCGATTTTGGCGGGATTTTGACGATTTTACAATATGTTTTGTGGTTTAATTGGACACGTTCATTATTTTGCGTGAACCTGTTCTTGCATTTTATTGGAAGGATGTGGTTGTTGGCTGTTTTATTATGAGGCGACTACCTATATATATATTTATAACATGTGAGTAAGTGACCACTGCCGCCCATGGACATTTGTAATCAACCCCAGATATGATCATGGGGATCTGGGGTTGACCACAGATGCGTTACTACCCCTAAGGACTGAGATAGAACGCCTCGGATAAGTCTGTCTCCCTGACCACACCCTTCAAGCCAGAACACAGCAGGGCTTAACACTGCCGTTATAAGGCAGAAATAAGGGTGGCGGTGCTGCCACCGGAGTCGAACTACATGGGGTTCTACCACCTTCGACTATCTTAGTGTTTAGGAGTTGTAACGTAATATGCGATTGGTTCCAGGTTGATGTCAGTAAATAAATATAAAATGAAACTAAATCCATATCTGTTACAGATGTTTATGGTCAGCAGTGGCCACTTAGCATCAGGCAGACCGCCTAGTTCACTCTTTCAACCTTATAAAAGTTCCTTTTTTCGTAGGTTCGACCTAGCTCTGCCAGTGCAATATAAAATCAACACCATTCATAAAAGAAATACTGCACCACAGTCTAACATGACCATTTTTTACACAAAAATCCCGCGTAAAATATTTAAAATTTATTTGGGTCCACAAACCCAACATTGGTTATCGGGGTGTGAATATCTAGCCCTAACAGGGATATCGCTTGGAGCTGCTTTATGTACCGGCAACGCAGATAACTTTTAACGGTGTCATTTTACCAACTTTTAGAATACGAGGAATCTTGAATAAGGATGCTAACTTTTCGCTGAAATATAACTTGTTTGGATCTACCGTTTGTGCTTTTACCAAAGAAGTTATCTTGGGTCTCTTGTGAGTAACTGAAGTTTAGTGCTTAGGTTTGCAGATTAGCTGGCGACTTGTTTTTTTTTTTTGTTTTAGAAAACACAAAAAGATATTTTTTAATATAATATTCTGAAATTATCACCATTTGAAATATCCCGATAATGATTGACGACTCAAGTAAAACATCCATCTCCACGCTCTACCCATCCCAAGTTTGATCCCCGGTCAAACAGATTTGGAAAAAGAATTTATACTTTTTAATTTCTTTTCTGAGTCTAGTCTTTTTTATAAACTCAATTTTGTGTATTAGATACAAGGAATCTTATTTCGACTATCCATGATATGATATTAGTTAGTATACTTATGAATATTTCCCGGAAGCCAGTTCTAACGATGAATTTGTCTATAATAAAATCGTACAATATTAGAGCAATCAGTATTGCTATAGGGAATAAATTCATCAATTTTATCGGATACCAATAAAAATAAAAACTAAAAAAACTATACATAAAAAAGTCACAAATATATTTTTGTTTCCAAAAACTACTAAAACGAAAAACACCGATACCGATATTCATTATCTCGACAATATATCAGTTGCGTAACGTGACGTATGTTTTGTCGGCACTAGGATGTACAAACGTATCTACATACGTGACCTGAACAAACAGGTCAAAATAAATATCGCTCTATTTGAATATGAAAAAGTATTTCGGTGTTCATCGAACTGAAAAAGACATAAGTATACTAAAAATGGTTTGCACTAGGTAGGTATTGTGGAAAACTGAGAAGAATAACGCAGGAAGATTCTTTTTATCGATCTGTGTCTCGGTTGTAATCAGCAGTATTTTTTTCTGAAACTGAAGTAGGAAACGAGCACCATATTTGATTTGAGCCCGTAGCGGAGCGGTCACCATACCGGTCTGGCTCGCAGTTGGTCTCGGATTCGATCCTCGGCCGGACAGATGATTATCTCAGTAATGGATTTATATTTCTGTTCTGGCTCTAGGTGTTTGAGTATTCGTCTTTGTGTCAAAAAGCGTCAGAAAGCGTCATTTTTTATCGTTGGTGGTGTCCGAAATCGGTAATCGAACCCGTTCGGGTTCGATTACCTTGAAGGTATATTCATACCTTCAAAGACTATTCACAGTATTACAATTACGTATGACATCATAGAAAGTGGAATTACTTAATTATATTGTAACTCTGATTACCTGATTATAATTAAACACCTATACTATATTGTTATGACAACAATATTTTCTTGTCGATAAACATAGGTGTTTGACTAATGATACAAGTGTCAGCATAGGTAAAGTGAAATAACAAAAAAGTTGGCAATCTCAACTCTGCCATCTTGAAAATTTGAAATGTCACATTCGTTTCATAGACAAATCCCAGAGACGAGAAAATCTACCATAGACAAGAAACACCACCTCATCTAACTCATCTAAATCGAGAGGGCTGAAAAATGGGACCGTATTATAATAGGCAAAACTTAAATATGTTTAGACGCAAAAATGTAATGTATATGATATCAAGACAGCATAAAATATGGATATAACCCAGGAACGTATATTGCGTAAACAGTTGGTTGCTACTGCAAACAATAATAGCTAACCCCTTTACAAATAGTCTTTCAAAAAACTATTTACGATTTCCTTTATAAGCGTACTTAGGAATTCCGTCATGGTTTTCAATGTAAACACTCAATGGATGCAGAACAAACATGAACTCCCTAATCAAACAGAGAATAAACCTCCAATGAATATCTTAATACAGGGATTCCGCGTAGCTTTGAATGTTGACTGTAAGGTGCGTTTGTATAAATGATAGCTGTTCCCCGCGGTTTTACCCGCGTTTAATAATAAAAAGGAGAATTCCTTATATTTAAAAATAACTGATAACTTGCTTTCACGTGACGTCTTAATATATTTTTTAAATTAAAGTAGCCTAAGTTACGCCTTAGTTTTTCATCAGATCTTAGCTATAACTAAGTGAATTCGGACTTCGAACCCTCAGACTGAGAGACCGATTTTCGAACTAGGCTAGCAGTGAATCAAGGCGTGTATCAAATATGTACATATAGGACAAGATTTTATATAGAAATAGGTGTATCATCCCGGTCAAACCGTTTTTTATATCATGTAAAAGAGCATACAGCCCACCTAATGATAAGAAGCCATTGCCGCCCAATTATGATCACAGTTCTACCTAGGTCAACCACATGCGTTGGTACCTCTGAGGACTAAGTTGGAACGCCTCGAGTAAGTTTATCTGTCTCCCTTACCACAACCTTTAGCCCATACTAGTTTATTAGTTTTTAGTACTAGTTTCTATAGTTTTAAAGCAATCTCTACCATGTTACTCCAAGACAAAAGGGGCGGTATTTTCCTGAACCCAATAAATTATGTAACTTTTGAACTTACACCTATTTTGTACTTACGTTGATTGCTACTTAATTTTAATTAATGTGCCCGAAATTTAGAAGGGGAATGAATTATCAGGTGGAGCAAAGTACTACCAGCGTCAGTGGAGTCAATTAGCAAAATAAAACATAATTCATTTCAATAATTCACGGAAGAAACTTTGTCCTTTCTGGGGATAGCTCGCAATTGTGGTTTTGTCTCTTTTCCTGACAGGACAGCGAAGGTATGTCCGTCTCTCTCACACTTATGAACAGTATTGCCGAACTTGGGTTGTTATCTCCTTCCTATATTTAAAATGCTTTGGGTTCGAGTTTTGCTCCATTTTATTTATTTAACCTTTTTAATGTCAAGTATCGATAACAACAGCAATTAAGAAAAATAAAAAATAAAGGAGATAAGTATTTATAATTTCAGATAATATTTATAATTTCAGAGTATTAAAGGCAACTAAAAATAGTTTACGAAAAACGTAAAAAATAAATAGAATTAGAAGAAAGTAAAAAAATAAATTGTTTGTAAATGATGACAAAATATTCTAAGAAGTATCTAACTATCTTGTCTGTTATATTTTTTCCAAATAACTATTTTTATAATATACTCTTATAAAGTTGTTATCATTTATAAAACTATTTTAAATAAATAAATTAAAAATCCTGCTTCTTAATCAATTTCATACAAAAAACAGCGCTATATCAAAAAACTAGTTACAATAAAATATGAGTTTATATGACGTAAGATATTTATTAGCCCGTACTTTTTAGGAGTAGAGCATATCCCAATCCGCGCAGCCTCAGTTCGATTGGCCACGGATCTCCCCTCGTAGCTCGTAGCAACGTGAGGCTGTCGTTCGGGAGACCGGGTACGTAGCGGACGTCTACGCCGTAGCGCTCGTAGAGACCTTGACACGATTAGAACCCCGCCTGTAACGTATTTTGCGATATCCGTAATGTATTTTTCAAGTGTTACATTACTTATTTGAACTTTGTAATGTAATGTGCTACGGGACGAGAACGTAGTGATTATTCTGTGACAGTGCGCGGACACGTGGGGTGAAAGGTAAGTTGGGGAATGTTTGGGGTGATCCTGCTTTGATAAGGGCTACTTGAAAAGAATGTGTTTGTTTTGCATGCTTGTTTAAATGTACGTATTTTTATGTAAATATAGAGGTATTCGTGTAATTTTTGATGGAGTTTTAGTTATTTTTTTTAAACTTCATAATAAAAGTTACACATGTATTGAAGTTGAGGTATGTGTTTATTTTCATATTAATTTTTATTGTTTTGTGTTTGTGTTGTCTTTTTGTGTTTTTTAATCTTATTGTCTTATTCTCTTTTAAAGTACCAGTATTACAAGAAATATTAATAATATAAATAAAAGAGATTATTCAGCTGTTATGAATAACTTATAAATCATTTAATAATTTTAATTTTGTATCAAATTTTCGCTTATACTCGAATTTACTTTGTACTATGATATTTATTTTTGCGTCTCCTTAAGTTTACTGCCACTGTTCTTTTCAGCTAAAGAAATTTAGCTTAGCATGACAAATTTAGCTTAGCTTAGGGTAAAATGAATCTTCAAGTTAAAATCGCATTTTATGAATATTTAACTTTTTTATGAACTTAATCATATATTTTAACCTTGAAATACGTATCCTATGAAAAACCGCTAATTTAGAATTTTAATGGAAATGGGATTTTTTATAGAATTATCTAAGCTTATTTCGGCGCAGTTGCGTGCTGTTTTGTAGCTATTCAATGTTTTCATTTCCTTTTGATTTGTTGTGTGCAGCTTTTATTATTTTCTGGCAGATTCTATGAATACAAATATGTTATATTTTATTTTCATTTTTACTTTAAGTCATTGGAAACATAAAATGACACCCACTTAAATATGTATTTTATCAATACCTATAGCCATTGACTTAAAAAAAAAACTTTTTCATAATTTCACTTTCATATATTTTTTCAATTCCATTTTTATTATGACTGTGACATTACAACAAGCAATCGGACCAACGAAAATCGACAAAGCTCTCTTGCAGTAAAATTTACAGCTCTGAGAATTTAACTTAAAAATTATCTAGATCAACTCAAGGTTCTGTATCAAAGCTATCCTGAAACCCGGTCAAGGCGACACTACGTATCTTGCACATCCGTTTAGGTGCTAACTTTCAGACGAACATAAAAAGCTCCGGCAGAGAAAGCTAAACAGAGCTTTGAAGCCTACATTTAGTTTATGAAGTGTTTCATACACTTTTAAGCGGATGCAGAATTTGCTTTTAACTGTAGTCATAAATAGATAATTAACTTCTCTCACTAATTGCAAACTATAGTTATAAAAGTGAACATTAAGATGGAAGCATACTTATATCTAGTTTAAAATTTTCTATCACATTTATAATTCCTATCATTTATTAATTATTTTTGTTGTCAGTAACAAATGAACCTTATTACTAAGGCGCCGCTTTTTGTCTATACGTCTGTCTGTAACAAAATGAGCTGTACCTCTTTATCTGACATAGATACTAAAGACTAATATACCTTATGTTTACAGCAGCCGGCATCTTCACACCCTTCAAATAAAACGCTTATTCAGCTTTACGATAGAAATAGGTATGACGCTGGTACCTCCCGTTTAAGCCTGGCTCTACCACCTTGCAAATCTTGCTCCGTATTTTCTCTAATTGTGTTAGATTTTTAACACAACTATCTCAACTCAATTACCTTTAAAGGCACTTAACAATTTCATCACATAATAACACCCTGTATAAAGACATAAAGTTGAAAACAAACGACCTGTATATAAACACAAAAATGGAAATATATTCGAGAGGAAAGCTATTTATTCGGAACGTCGAAAATTATAACCCATTATCGTTAAATTATTGTTTCGTTGGCAGTAATTAAGGGGATTGGATCGTTCTGTTCGCCGTATCATTGATTAAACTTTGAGAAATTCTTTGGAAAATGGAACTTTGATGTATTTATTATCAAACAATGAATCTATCTTTGGCTTTTTGCCTTTCATTGGCTTATAAAGGTTGCTTACAATGTAAACTAACTTTTAGCTAATAATAATTTACAATTATTATTATAAGTAACCAGGGATTTGAGAGTATATTTAATAATTCTCATTTAGGAAAACCGCATTGATTTACAAAGTTAAGCATTGACGACTACGTTCAGAAGTGAGTCATAATTGGATGGGTGACCGTTAGTGGCTAAAACTTATGCACACTTCCATATCTCGTAGGCTACGAGTATAAGTTGTCAATTGCGGTTGTTTTTGAATAGCAGTCGTTAAATCATGTTGAATAAAACGCTTTCTACACTCATAGCCCCACAGTGCGTTTTTCTCCTGTGTCGTGGGTGCCATGGACACACACATACACGAATACACAAACACCCAGACCCAGACTAGAAATCTAAATTCATCATTTAGATATTTGTCTGGCCGGGAATCGAACCCGGGACCCATTGCGCGTCAGACCGGTATGGTAACCGTTCCGCCACGCGGGTCGTCATGTTGAAGGATTTACAAATTTCAATACATCTGAGACGGGTCGGCTACAACCTCGTACCTTTTATCTAAATGGAATAGAATAGATGGTTTTTAAAATGCAAGTAGTAAATGATCATACAGTACTAATAATAACTGCCGTCTAATATATAACAAGGATTTACCTCAATCCGGTCGCAGATGCGTTGCCATTCTTGAAGACTACGATAGTTACCTTATAATTATGTAAGACAGTCGGTATCTACACCCTTGTGACGAAACACCGAACTACTTCACACTGGAAAATTTGTATGACGATGGCACCTCTCCAGTCAAACCATACTAACTCTACTACCTTTAAATTAGGTACTCTAGAAGTCGCAATTAATCTCTCATAGCGTGCGTGGTCTGCGAAATAGCAATGTCAGCGAAATATTTTTTCGTCACTCATAGAGGTCGAGTCGTCGTTTATTACAGATGAAATATTATGCCCACTCGCGTCACGAGTCCGAGGCCTTATATAATCAGGACAAGAGACAGAAAAACAAAGATATATTATTATAGTTATATGTATGTATAGAACGAAGGTCATATTTCGGAGGATGGAAATTGTTTTTGTACCGTTTCCCGGCACTTTTCCTATTTTATACGAGCTGTCGGCGTAGTTCAATAAAGGTTCTGCCCTTAACGGATCGTTTGCCAGCGGATTAGGGTTTTATTGTAACACGACTATAATTCCGTTAATGGCACATAATCGAAATTGAATTGTTTGTCTGCGATTTCAAAATATTTGCCAAATTTTTTTCTCCTATCGTAAAAAATCTTATTTTTTTTTTCTAAAAGATAAAATGAAAGAAAAGACACACAAAAATGGTAACAACTATTAGCAGTTATTCGTTCTGCAAAAATTGAAAATAAAATTACATACTAATGCCTAGGCACATCATAATGAAATTAAGCGCATAAATACTATATTAATATAAATATAACACAAACGGTAGGTATAGACCGAGACACTAAAAGTAAAACAGAAAACATATCACAAAAACTTATTTAATTATGCAGTCTTTTCGAACTGAACCGTCCGGAAATTCGTTAGCAATAGCGTAAAAAATCAAGCGCGAAGTTTCTGCGTAAATGTATTCAGATTATAATTGTAAGATCCAGCAAAAAATGTAGTTACATAGACATTTATACTATAGGTATAGTCTGAGAGCCGAATAGTAACTGATCACAAAACTACGTCATCTAAAATTCTATTATGAAGCCAGAGCACTTTGTAATTTCTATTCGTACCGTCCAAACTGCTTAAAACAGAATAAAAAATCAAGTGAAAAGTTTTTGCAACTTTTTAGATTACTGACTTACTACGGTATTACTGATTATATACTGAACGTCGATAAGTACAGCAAATATGAGATTACAAACAACATTTTAATTACGTAAGGTCTTCGACTAGTGCCGAAAAACCTTGTTACATACTATGGAAAATATTAAGGCGTAAAATTTTGCAACTATTCAAATTATAATCATTAGATTGAGCAAAACAACAGTTGTGTACACATTAGTTGCGCTTCGTATAGTATAGACCGAGGGTCGTTAAGTAAAACAGGGGATAGATCACAAAAACTCATTTAATTATGCAGCCGAAGCACTTTGTCACTTCGACCCGAGCCGAAGTGCGTTTGACCCGGCGTAAAAAATTCAGCGCCGAAGTTTCTACCCAACTTTCTTCGCTCATAATAATGAGATCGGGCGAGTGACTTTGTTTGTACCTAGAAGTCGATAGGTCTACGAACTATAAATTAAATAAATAGGGCCGTAAGTTTTTATTGGACTTAACTTCTGTTTGGCTCTGTTTGCTAAACACTTAGTTCATTTATATTTCGCGTTAGAAGAGTCTTGTTATTTGTACTTGTAATAAAACCAACAAAGATTGTACCTCAACATAATATAAGTAAGAGGTCCGCTGGACATTGGCCTACCGCGCCTGGTATGCTTGTTGGTAACCGCAGTGGGCGTTGATGTTACACAGAAAGACGGTGCTGCCCATCTGTTGGATTTCATTAATTGATCGCCTTCTATGACATCCACGGGAAGAGAAAATGGTGCTATTCAAGACTAACCTATAGATCACTTATTATAAATGAGAAATTAAAAGAAAAACTTGCCGCAGCCCTTTTTATGTCCCACAGCTGGGCACGGGTCTTCTCCCACAACTGAGAGAGGCTTGGAGCGTGCTCCTACACTCTG
>DWPV01004577.1:0-13453 GCA_018251915.1 Urbanus proteus proteus
AGGGTAATTTTCATATATATTTCATATAGGGACGCAATCGTTTCGTCGTCAGGTACGGTTTGGCCATCCTTCTTTAAGAGAAGGGTTTTATAGCCAGTTTTATAGCATTACTTCTTTTTCGACAAATTATTGACTTATAAACTACTGCACAATTTGTACATTAGTAGTAAATAAATAATGTAGGTGATAAAAATAGTTATACGTATTAAGAATATTAGTAGATGTAGTTGATTTGTTGTGTAAACAACGACCAACCACTATAAATATATAAAGGCCGTATCACTTGCCGGGTGTAACGTTACACTGTTACACGTATGTAATGTGGGCAAACTACACGCAATAATCAACGGAGGTTATGTGTTTTCCGATTAAAGCCTGATCTCAGGTATGATAAGCCATTTCGCCACTACAACCATGGCGTGGCTAAACGAATGGCTCATATGGTATGCGCTTTGAGGCCACAAGCCTTTTATACCATTGTTGTTTTACCCTTCCGTGGTTAACGAACTCCACCTTATGACTGTCGGATTATCTGCGACGATGGTACAATGTATTGATAACATACACACGTCTATTCTATAAAAGATGTGTGTAAGACTGTTGACATTTTATTCTACTTGAGTAGAAATCGTTAAATACCGATTTATTATTTTTTTATTATACACTCGAATCAAATCTAAAAGATTGCAAAATCTAAACAGCATACGTAGTCGTTGGTCCGGTCTCCCCGCTTGATCGATTAGGTATTTAAAGTATTCTGTTGTTGTATGCCAGATCGGCTACCTGAACACGAAAGGCGGGACTCCCCTTGGTGTGACGATTAAGGCTAAATTACTTTGCATTATATTAAAGCGGTCCTGATATACAAAAAGATTGTGTTGAATGCGCGTAGGTGAAGTCATAAAATTAGCTCAGTTTGCAATACAATTCTTATTTCTTTGTTTTCTTAGGAAACTGAAAAAAATATATGTAGTCCTTTGGCTTGTCCATCCGTCATCAACTCTTAAGTTTGAAAAAATCTTTGGCTACGTTTTAGATCGGTTACAAATGATTTTCTACCAATGCAGTGGTTAACTATTAACTTAAATTTGAACAGTAACTGTCCACTGTTCAACAGTTATGGCGGTGATGTGCTGCCGTCGAATCGCGAATGATTCTACCACATTTAGGAATTGTCAATAATTTCAATGTAGGTACTGACTGGATTGTTCCAAAGAGATGTTATTTTAAATCACGCCTATAAATATGATTGGCCTGATTGTGTAACGTGGCTGTCCGAGCCAACCAGCGTGTAGTATCTTCAGCCCCTGGAAACCACAGCGAGTTAACAGACCTGTCTGTATAAAAAATTACAAAACCAATCAACCATGACAGTTTTTTTCTATTTAATAAAATGTGGGTTACATCGCTTGGTTTTTTAAAGCGCCTCTGTATATGAATAATAAACATATACACACACATATAAATAAAGTTTAACCTATAATTAATATGTAGAAGAATTAATATGCAAGTTGTCGTCAATCCATTACAGTTGTCGTTATCCAGTTCTCCCACTGCTGGGCACAGGTCTTCTTTTGGAGAGGGGTTGAGACTATAGACCACCGCGCTAAGTGAGGATTTTAAAATAAAAATCATGATCTTTCTTCGATTCTTCAAATTAAAATTAAAAAATAACCTTTAATGTTTTACAACCTACAAGTATTTTTCTTTGTTTTTAAAGAGATTTGTTTTTCTTTGTTTGCATAGATGGGCTAATCCTTCCGTTACGTTCCCTTCATGCTTTACAAAAGATAAACTGAACCCTTTGTTCACAATAAGAATGGTCTTGATACCTGCGTTTACCAGTTGTAACACACCTTTTTTTTTTCTTACAACTGCCACCATGGCGTAGTTACATTTTAGCTACTTAAGGCTGAATAATTTTGAGTACATTTATATGACGTTAATAGGTCATATAAGTCTTATTGCAAAGGTAAAACTTATCTAAATCCAAATACCCAGGTATCATCACTATCACTACATATTATATGGTAAATAATATAAAACAAAGTCGCTTTCCGCTGTCTGTCCCTTAGATCTTTAAAACTACGCAACGGATTTTGATGCGGTTTTGTTTAATACATATAGTCATTCAAGAGGAGAGGAGGAGGTTTATATGTAATTTAATGCGTACAAAGCCGCGGGCAAAAGCTAGTGTATTAATAAATAGGTATGTAACCTATTGTACATGTTTCTTGGTCTTCATGATACTTGTGTAGAAAATATTACTCGTATATCCTACTAATTACTTAAATGTGATCTTAGTACCTATGAAATCGAGTATTGCGTACTCTTCTGTAAATGTAACATGCCGTATCGCGCTAGATTAGCTCGGTTAGATATTTTAACAAGACAGAATATTAGTCTAGCCGCTATGCTAATGTATTAAAATTATCCCGTCTGCATTTAACGACTGTCATATAGGAACGGCTACGGACCCGAGAGCCCGTGAGACTCCAAAATAATTTCCATATTCCACTGGCTTTGCTGTGAAGGTACACATAATATATTTAGTAGACAGTTAACCATTGGAACTGAAATGACGCAATGTTCTATTGAATATGTAATATAATATTGTAAATGTTTATATTTCACTTTAAAGTAAGTCTCAATGTTGTTGCGTTTGATTTTTCCCGCTATTTGAGGTGGCGTGCTAAATACTTTGCTACTGTTTTTATGATGATACGGTTTAGGTATAGCTAAGTGTTATCAATACCATAATGCTCAGTGACAGTTTTAGAATCGCTTGAAGTGAGATCTCTAACTAGTTACCACCTACCATTAGTTAATGCTAGGTGGTACCTAGTTAGAGAATTCACTTATGACTTTTTTCCATCAATTTGACTTGATTTACAGTCAACAACGTCAGTCGCGTTGATTGTTGTTTTAGTCTGTTTATGTCTTACTTACTTTGCAACATATTAAGTAGGTACATATAGCAATAAGTAATTCAGCGTAAAGATTATGTGACATTCTTATTGTCCCATAGAAAAATAATTCATGCATATTTACGAACGATCTTCTTATCTTGAATAAGTCTGGTTAAGAGAAATATAATAAACTGTATTTGTCTAAATGTCTAAAAGTCCTCATATGTTATATTTTGTATTATCCTACACAAAGGACATTGAGAGAGCAAAATTGTTGCTTAGAAACCTTAATACTCAAGCGGCTATATTATTTGCATTTAACGGTTATCATACGAAACAACCGCAGCCCGGATTGCTCCCGAGCTTCTCAAGTCTCTCCAAATCGTATCACATTACTGTATTTAGTTTGCTTAAATAAAGCAGATAAGTAAATAACGATACTTGGATATAACCGTTATTTGAATCTAGATGGAAAAATGGTGTTGCTTCATATGTTGTAGCATATTATCTATCACAGAGAAATGTCTTGTGTTTAATTTGTAGTAATAAGTTTCTACCCTTATAGTCTCATAATATGATTTTTATGTTGTACCGTGCTATGGACACATAGAATATACAAACACTTAAACCCAGAACAGTAAAATTCAATTTATTATTAGTCATTTGTCTGGTAATGTATCTAAATTGGAGCTCACTGTGCGTGAGACCGATATGGTGAAGGTTCATGTATTTCAGTAATGTGTGCATGAAAATAACTGTACCAATTTTTATCGGTTAAATATGAATTATCCTCATGACACCGTTACTGTCGAAAGTCCAGCGTGAATGACACGACGGCATGAGGTATTTCACCAAATTATGGCCGGCAGGTCGTCGACCCTCACTGCTAGGGTTTCCGTTGATGAGCTGAATTAGTCGTGTAGAACTTCACCGGCTTTGCTGACCGGTGTATCGAATTAAACATGACGGTACTGTACATTCGTATAATTTTATTGTTCTTCTGATGGTCTTACGGTAGCGGTAGCTCCACTATGAATTAAAGATGGAATCGCATTAATACTAGAAGTAGAAACAAAATCGCATCGCTGACTCGGCCATGTGGAATCGGAAATGTTCTCATTACTTCAAGAGAAACGAGTGATTTTAAGACATACCTTAGAAATAAGTAAACTGAGCAATAATATTATTAAGAGATACTTATTTTTTGGTTTGGCTACAGATACGAAATGAACCTCATGGTACATAGTACATTAATACAATATTTACTGATCATAACAATTTCAACATAAGAAACAGTTAATATTAGTCATAAAATCGAAATAGGTGTATGATTCCATAATTGAAATCGTATTATGATTCAAATTTATCTTCGTACATGTTGTACAGTTGTGAAAACGATTACGACATGAAATGGATATGTAAATAAGGCGGAGTAAAGGGTATTAAAATAAATTTCATTTCTCAAAGTCATACATTTGTGTCTAGCGACGTTGATTCTATGATCCAGCGCAATGCCACTCTTAATATCATACGATTTATAATTCTTAAAGCTGACGGCGGACGCCAATTGAATGAATATTCTATGCGGCTCTCTTTCTGCTCGTGGTGACTGCAAATGTGTGTAGCCACTCGGAGTTTTGTGGTCGTCTTGAGAGCGTGATGAAATCTTCCCAACCTATCATTACTTCATCTGTAATGTCTCTAATTTACATAGTACATTTGATGAGTACAAAAAAATTTAGCCACAATCTTGGGACGATTTTTGGGTAATTATATGTGTAATACAACTCTTTACAAATTGGATCCAGTTATTAACTAATTTTCTGTTAAAATACCGTTTTAAAAGTTCACGGTTCACTTTTTTATCAAGGCAAAAATAAAAGTCAAGACAAGAAAAAAATAAGTGAAATGTACAACTATTCCCTTTTAAAAGTTTCGTCAATCAATAAAGTGATAAAATGAACTGTTATATGAACATATGTTTTGTTTTGTACTAATGTAGGTATGTTACTTATAATCTTAGCGGTACATGCTCACGTCACATTTCTTGCAGCTTTATATATTCTTTGTACGCTGCTGCTATCTGCCTTCACGGTGACTGCAAATGTGCTCCGGATTTGCGAGGATTTCGGTTTTATTCTGCGTAGTTTTTTTAAATAATATATATTTCTGTTAAGAAGAATATATGTTCTAAAATGATAGGTTTGTGCGGCACGACACTGTTAAATGAAGTACTTGCCTAATGATTTCATTTCGAAGTGCTGCAGCGTGCTAGTTCTAATGATGTGGTAATGAAGATAGCGTTTTAACTTCGTGGTCAGGTATAGCATCGTATTTGTTATCGACTTTAGGTAGAACTCCATACTATTGAGAGATGATTCTCGCCAGGTTGACTATGTACTTATTGGCTGTTTTTTTAAATATTCTTTGGATTTCTGTCGTGTATCCGAATTGAGCTGGTGGCACCGGAATCCCTAGGCGGATATAGTGCGGATTTATAATTCTTACAGCCCACATAGGTCGCTAAATGAATATTTCATGTGCGCTGCTATTCGTACGCCGCTCTCTACATGTGCGCTGTCGGATTTTGTATCGCCCTTGGTATTTTCATGGTCCGAATTCAATAGACGTACGATGGTTTCGATTATTGATGCGATATTTCTAACATTGATCTATTAAATTGAAGTTGGAAACGAGTATGTATTCCATTTGATGATTAGCGCCCACTGCCGCTTATTAACATTTGCAATCTACCCCTGTTATGATTATAATCCTCTCTGAGGTCGTCTAAGTTACAATGTTCTAGTGTATTTACATAACCACACCCTTCTAATTAGAACAAAGGTGAGGCATTCCATTTTCATTTCATATCATATGAAAGTTAGAATTTTGAGAAACAAGAGATCGCGTTTGATATTGACATGCAAGCCTGTGTTCATACAAATTGTATGAGTTAGAGCAAGATAGGTGTGACGGGTGCGGTGAGGCACATATTTACATCAGATGTTTCAGCTTTGTCCCTCAGGGGTACCGTTGAATCCGTTAATAATTGCCGGTAGGCCTTCTGTCCTTATAGCTTTGATAAGTTTAGATGTGGCAGTAGCAATGTTGGATGGACGTTTGAGATCATTCTAAACATAATGTTCTGTTATTGGTTTTTGAGATTTTTGTTTTATTGACGAAATATCTATTGTCAAAAAGATGTTCCTCTGGCATAGCGGTCACCAAATTGGGTTGATTTATAAAGGATTCCTTTCTGGTCAAGGAAAAATTGTTCATCTAAGTGTTTGTGTACTTGTATTGGTGTCGGTGTTGTGGATCTATGCCATAGAGCCGACAAGGAATTTCAATCTACAAAAAACACTTTATATAATACTATATGTATCTTAATAATCAAAAAACACATAGTCCCCGCATTTCCCCGCTCACTAGCCATGTCTGAAGATCACACGTGACGTGCGGACCTCGGCGTTCCCATATTCCCACGGCGAATTCGCTTCCGCATGTGTTCCATCAATAATTCCGCCAGGGAATGCTATGCTTGTACCGGACTGTTGGACTAATATATTTCAATTGAACGGCCGCATCTTGGCGTTTATATACATACGGGCTGGTTTGTGGAGGTTGGTTCGCATATTTAGCTACATGCGTAGGTATTAACGGTATATAAAACTGATTTTTTTATCGATTTTTGCTACTCGGGTTACTGAACATCCTTGTCCGTATGCGTGTACAAAATAACTACATATACGTACCTTTTTTTTTATTTAGTACTACTTATAAATAATTTGTAATATATAGAAGAAGAATAAAAAAGTAGCCAGTTTTCCATCAGTTTCTCTAAGGTGCCAATAAATCAGTTTCGTGATATGTTATGCTGAAATGTACATATATATGTACATGTGACGTACTAAGCAGGGTACGTCCGGAATGCCTGATTGAACTGCAGCGGGCTCGCCGGGGCGAGCTTCCCGCTCGTGATTGCGTTCGCGCCGCCCCTGAACTGAATTAACATCACATCTTCTCATCTCAACTTACTAGTAGATTCTTCATCTATTCTATACTCTGAATGATTTTCTAAATCAAGAAATTTAACTGTTACTCGTTTGCCCGTTTCAGTTCAATATTGTCGCCTTCCCATAACGGCATCTGGAAAAAAAACTTTTTTCACAAGAAGTTAGAAATTAGTATTAGTGGTTAGTATTATATGTAGGAACGCAGCTACAGTCACTTTCAGGGCGTTTTGTAGTCTTCAGGAAGCTTTTTATTCGTATTTTTCTCAATGTACACTTTCAGTTTTACGATATTGAAGCGTCATGCCATGATTATCGTTAACTTGACCCAGTGCCCTTTACAGTCCCCCCGCAGTCCCTTTAGGGTCGCCCGCTGTAAATTTTAGCGCATAAGATAATTATAAATTTGACCCTTTAGTTTAAAGCCTTACACTTGATAAGTTTGTCTATTTCGCTATGTAATGTACGTACCTTTGTACCTATAATATTAGCACAAAAGCTTATGCAATATTTATCCATATCCGAAAGCGTAATTGCTGTAACTCAAACATATACAACTCTACACGTACAAGAGTGAAAAAAACTGTACATATCATAGAAACAATAACAAAAAATGATTAACGTTTTACATGCAATAAATGTTTAACCACTATTAAATGTAAACCACCATTTCCATTATCATATATCGGAAAGTATTTTGGTACTTGGCAGATGAAGTTGTTCTGCTAACAAATTCGGCAAGTTGTCGCGAACAGTCCCGGAGTCGGTAACATAACTTTGGATGTATTCATTAACTCCGTGTATCGTGGTAGGGTTGCCATGTGTATTTCTGTGTTTTTTTATAAAACACTAGCTGGTCCCCGCGGTTTCACCCGCGTTTGAAAAGTAAAAAGGAATATATTTTGTAAAACATTCCAAAATCAACAACTACAAATAAAAAAACATTGTCCAGCGGACAAAATTGTGAATCTAAACTATTCTTAGATCCCCTTGAACACACACAAAAAAATCATCAAAATCGGTTCAGTCGTTTAAGAGAAGTTCAGTGACATACACACTCACAGAAGAATTATATATATAAAACATTGCATAAATTGAAAGAAAACTATATGAAAACTATAGGAAGAAATATCGTATACATTTATATCCCCCTAGACTGACACTACATACATTGGATGACTTTTATCTTTTTAATCGACTTCGAAAGAGGAGGAGGCTCTCAATACGGCTGTATACTTTTTGCCAACCAGAAACGAATGCTGCTTATTAAGCATTTGATCACATTCGCAATAAAAGATATATTATGTTACAGTTGTCTAAAATATAGACATACATTTTTTTATATTGTAGTCCGAGTGCCAACCCTAGGATTTGGTGACAACATTAACAGATTTACACTATGCTCAAATACTAATGTGTTTCTCCTTTTTGTTTCAGGTGAGTTGCGTTGACAGTGACATTGGGCGTTGCTTTACTACGATGAGTGAGTGAACGTTTTTTGGAATCCTTATACGTAGGTCTATGCACCTTTTATGGTTTCTAAGCAAATAGGAAACAACTGTATTGAAGCAAAGCACTTGATCAGATTTATTACATTATATTTAGTTACCGCGTTACACTTAAATTATACAACTACTTTGCCTTAAAAGCTTATTTAGGTTAACGTTAAAACAAACATTAATTATTACTATAACAACTTATAATCATTCATGTAACTATATTTATTAATCTTAAGCTTTATCCATCCATCCACCGATCTCCAAAAACAAAAAGCTAAACCCCAAGATTTATAGGAGTGGAAAAGGTTATTTTATTACAGTCGGCTTTACTATTTTTAAACTCTTGCCGCGCGATAATTTAACTGTGGAGCAGGTGTTTAATTAATTATTGTTTCCACCTTCAACTGGGCGCTGCCGGCTTGTAATTACGACGGTAAAGAGCCACGTCGGTATTCCTCACGATCACAAATGTTCCTCGTTTTGATAATGTTCATTGGTCACCGGGTAATTACTCGTACGTCTCTGTTGGCATGGATACCAAATGCTGTTTGATTTTCACCTGCCAACATGAGAATGAATTTGGATCGTTTGAAATTTGGAAGTGCACAGCGAATTTTTGTATTATAGAGCCTACAGTCAAATTAACAATAAAATATGAGATAATTTTTACAAAAGCAATTTATAAATAAAGCGATTCTTAATTTATTTAGCTGTACCTTGTTGTCCATTGCTGTTTACAAGAGTTATTAACCCATACTTTATCGGCTCGCTCGCTAATTGTAAGGTCTTGTCAGGTCAAGTTAGTTTAAAATATTTTACTTAGCTACAGATAAGTATTTAATAAAATACAAGCTCTTGTCTAATTTAAACGCATTACAAGATGAATTTTCCAAAATCCTTTATTCAAAAAATTTAGACTTCTAACTCTGGTATAGTCAAGCTCTGATTTGTTCGTGAAGCAGTCCAACAAGGGTTCTATCAAGTTACGAAGGATCACGTATTTCCTCAACATTCTGGAAAATTCCCAGCAAACCATTCGGAATAGTCCTAGGTGTTAACATGGAACCGGTTTCCTGATCAATTCCGGCTCGCGGTGCCTGGCCCTCGGTGTCCAGTTACGAAGGGTGTAGGGTGTCAGCGTCAACGCGGCGCGATAAGTACAAAGGAGCTGCTATGCACTGCAAGCTTGGAGCTCGTTCCACTGGATGTAATGAATACGATTGTGCGTAGTTGTGAGGCTCTTGGGAATTGTGGTTGTCTGCGACGGTGTTGAGCAAACGTATCGTCCGCAAGCGCTATGATTGATACGCAGGACAGTGCAAGTTCCTGGGTTGAATCCCTGAAGATATTGTGCTGAGTTTTGAGCATCTTTCTTTCTTTCATTTATGTGTAGTGTAATAAATAGCATATCACTATAAAGAAGCTAGAAATAATAACCCTACAAATACATAGCCCTTTTTTGATGGTCACAAAGAGATCAGATATCAAGAGAAGATATTGATAAACATAGTTTAAAACGTAATTTTCATTGTTACCTTTATTTGTGAGTTGGTAAGTTTAAGTACCTATTCGTACAATATCACTTATTTTTCAGATACTAAAACATGTTTGAAAGAAAAGAAGTAGATAATTAAATATACTTAGAAGGAGCAATTAATTGCGCACAAAAAGAATAGGATTCCGTCAGAACCATTCCTGTTAAAAATTATGTCAAGTCCATTATTCAGACACTTCCTGTGAAAAGTTTCGAGGTCCCGAGAAGAGCTAAGTCAATTGTGTTAAATGATCCAATTTAATTTATTTTTAACGAGCTTTAGCCTCTAATTTTGTCTGGTAGCCAACATCTAAGGGTGTTTTTAAACAAACCGTTGTGTGGCGCGGCTGCTGCTCGTCAATCTTACTGCAGTTAGGCGTAGCAGTCAAATCAATGCTTCAATTTTCACATCGCACACATTCCACATAATCGCAGATCTAAATTGTACTTAAAATATCTCCTCACCTACAAAGGCAGGTATAGTTAAGTACAAATAACGGTATCCATTTCCTCGTGGCAATTAAATCATCCGACTGGTTGTCGTAGATGACTGGTAATATAATCGCATTTACATTTTATTACGTCCACAGACAAAGTATGCCGGAACACTGTTTGTTTTTACTAAAATTACACAGTGCCTTCTTTATAGCTCACGCTTCGCCCGTTATGTCCCCAAAGGCATTAGATTCTTAATCTCTGAAATATTTCAAGCTAAGCTTTATTGTACAAACAATAATATCAACTGAACGAGCAATAAGAGTTTATTGTTTACTTACTGAGTAAAGTTTTTTTAATTTATAACTAGGCGGTTATGTACAAATTAGTGGTTTACAAAGATACATACACATACATAGATATTGGTGGAAGTTTGTAAAATTCTAAATCATGTAACATTTAAAATTTTATTACGAGTTATTTAATTCTAATAGGTTTTCAAGCCAAATTTTCACAATAGAACATTTTATAGCTAAAAATAAAAATATTGAAAATTGGCTACGGAACCCTCCGTGTACAAGTTCATCTCGCACTTGACCGATTTTCTTAAGAACTGCCACTGGTCAATGGTCATCGCTGTACAACGAGATCGATATCGCCCGCTGTCTTTGTTATCCGCGAAAGAATTGCGATTGTTGTCTTAATGTCGCATTCTTTTTTACTTGAACCCGGGTTTAAGGCTGATAACGCGATAATAAAATGCCTACTGTGTGTGTACCCTTGAACCATACAAATAACCCTTGTTCCTATTGTAAAATTGTACAGTTATAATGACGGTTAGGTAATAATTGTTAGGATCATGCGACATTAATATTAGTATGTGCGATAACGCGTAAAATATGCGGTAGTCTTGAGATGAACTTCCTACTAAAGTATCAGATTGTTTTATTATTATTAGTATTAATTCGAAACGTTATCTTACTAGTGAAATATTACGTAACTTCCATTCTTTTAATTATGGAAATTAAAGCGGAACTTTATTACATTTTAATTTTACATGGATCGCACAACTATTACACAAAAAGCGTGTTTAACATAATACTAGGTGTAACTATAATATGTTCATCAATATTATAACGATAGTACTAGTAATACTCGTAGTGTAGGAAGCAGTCGTGTTGGTCGTGCGTGTCGTTAATGGACGTCGCTGCAGACGAACGTGCGCCACACTGATAGAATGGTGATTTATCGCATTTTATTCATTGCCATTGTTTATGTGCCGGTAGTTTATGTAATCAAAATTTCAAATGACGAATGGATTTGTATAAATATTTAGAATAATTTCATGTTAATTTCATTATATTTTAAACCCAAAGGGTAAGGCTGTTTTATGGAAGGAATATTAGCTCAGTCTGTCATACTATTTAGTTGTATAATTGAAGAAAATGTCAAAATATCAATATTATAGTACAAGTAGTACTCGTAGTACGAAATCGTTTTGGTCGTGCGTGTCGTTGATAGACGTCGCCGCGGACGAACGTGCGCCACGCCGATAGAACGGTGATTTATCGCATTTTATTCATTGCTATTGTTTGTATGCCGGTAGTTTTATTCACAGAAAATTTGTAATGACAAGTGGATTTGCCTCAAGTTTATTTTATCATATTTAAATTCCGAAAGTGTAAGGCAGTGTTATGTTACTAAGTCTAACGATCTATTTAATCTGTTAAATGTCTAGCGTCAAAGCGTGTAACAAGTGTCAACATTGAACCAATATTGTTATAATAAAATGTCATCAACTTTTCATTATGTTTCTATTGGATTATTTTATCGGATTCGGTACGCACCGTCATTCCATTTGTATGTACGGAATATTAAATATGCTTTCGCTAAATAAAATTGTATGAAATGGTCTAACGATTCGGCCGTTGAATTTTGTTAACAAAAAGTAATTTTTACAAAAACCGACTGACCTGAATATCAATCGGACTGTACGCGGAGACACGTGACTATTTATATTTTATCTGACTGTACGCAAACGTAAACGTGATCAATTCCCCTTTTTATGTTATTACATGTATGGATTAGAACTTTGTTTAATATTTGTATGGTACAATTTTATGTTACAAATTTAAATGTCAGTCTGTTTCTATACGTCCTGTTCTTTTTTATTTGTAATCGGCCAATATTTGAACGCTATTTAAATGAGCGGAAAGCGAAAGATTAAAAAATACTTATTTGGTTTTTAAGTTTATTTTTTGCAACTTTGATAAACATCTTCGACAATTTATTTGTCATTTACTAACGACTATTTATAGGTTGGCGTTACCATTTTATCGGAACATATTGTAAAAACAGCTAAATCAATGCTGATTGTTGTTTTTGACTCGTAAAACCATTGACCAAACATGTTATCAAACATGCAAACATAACGATGTAGAAGTTATAGTTTTACATTACTCTTTAACCTTTAAAATGGTCATAACGAACTGCAAAAGTAGGCTAAGCCCAGCGCGTATAAGTAGTGGGTACATACATCATAAGCGCATACCCCACAAGTATTTTACGCAAAAGAGATATTCTAATGACTACACGACACTCGCTTTGTGCTATCTCCACAGGGTATGAGGAGTCGAGACGTTCACTTGCGGTCGCATGAAAAAGCTACCTCAATAGAAATGTGGTCGTTATGCGTGAAGTGAAGCCTGGTTGCGCGGCAGATGCGCCGGGGGTCACCGCACCCGGGACAGACGCAGCTGGAAATTAAGCGGGGCTTTTTGTTGGCCGAGCTCCGCCGGGGACCGCCTTGAAATTTACGCAGCGCTATTGGAGTCTCGGCTGGGGTGGCGTTTCAGTGATCGTAACGTTACTGTTTTGGATATAAATGCAGGTTTTGAAATTGTTGTATGTTTAAAAGCCTGTGTTGAACAATTTTGCAAGGGTTGTTTTTGGACACTTTTGGTGTAAGTCTATTTTTAATTAGTTGATCTAGAAACACGGTCGTGTTTCAAAGCCAATGTTTGGAACCGCACGTGTGTATATTTACAGGAACCATTTGGAGCC
>DWPV01004578.1:0-13452 GCA_018251915.1 Urbanus proteus proteus
AGTAGGCTGGAGCCTAGGGCGAGATTTAAGTAGCCAGCAAATTTACCTTGACAACCTTTTTCTTTGCCAAATTTTAGAGACTATTTTAACTTAACAACCTATTTTTGTTAACTAACTATAACTTATGGGGTGGCAACAAAGGTGACCTATTAAAGTATTAATTTTCAGGTCAGCAGGGACGGATTAATTTCAATAGCCTACTGGCAAAAAATATCTAAATCTGCCACTGATGCCTTTACAAGGTGTATTGTAAATTATGCAAGAACTCTATTACATGAAAATTAACTAATATAGTTATAATATTTACCTGACAAAAAGAACAAGACAACAATAGAATTCACAATAGAGAACCAATGTATTTGGACATCTTTCATGCCTAAATAGATATCCCATCTTGACGCCCACCCAATGTCAGACTCTCCCCATACCACAGAATATGTGAAGAATAACTTAGTGCCAGTATCTTCATTCACTGCTTGAGGTTTTGGATCAGATGGTATCTGACATGAGTCGTCCACAAATGTCAACTCATCCTTGTCAATTGAGAATGTCTCCACTTCAAATCCAACCACTCTGTATGAATCCCTGAAATTGTACAGTTGATAATTATTAGTTCATTCTAATGCTTCTTAATTTTATTATTTACTTATTGCAAAATTATGGGACAGTGTTAGGTTTAAGTGTTGTAGTGGTAAGTTGAACAACATACACGATACACTGCCAGGAATAAAAAAACCAATACCATTTTCTATTACGTCTATCAATAAATTGACTTTAATAGCTATTGATGAGCTTTTATGTTAATCATTGATAACCACTACGTAATAACATATATCATTTTAACTTACTGGCTGTGCTTGTGATATTTGAGCACCAACTTCAAGTGATTGTTGATATAAGCCTTTCCCATAGCCATGAAGCCCAGCCGGTAGCCTTGCTCAATACTCCGCTCTAATGTCTCACTGTTGACAATCCTTGTGGCCACGGGTAAGTTATCCACCAATCTTAGAAAAATCATTAGCTACATTAATTCAAAAACAATATGATTAGTGACATTTAATTACTGACACTGAGTGATACTCGCTAGCGAGGATATTGGTGTGTAATTATAAATTGATTTTCTATAATAGCTTTAAATAACCATACAAACAAAAACAATATCACTCATAAGGTTTACAAAATACTAATAAATATGTAATTAAAAAATCGAAAATAACTTACAAATGTACAAAGTACTCATGTTCAATTCGATTGGCCACTTTCTCAGACTCCTCAACACTCCAATTTATAGGATTATTTTTTTTATGGCACAAAAGTCGGCATTTAATATTCTCCGCCATATGGACTTCATATGGAGTGTTTACGATACGGTCTCCTCGTAGAACTTCACCTAGATTCTCTGATTTGTATATAAAGGTTCCATTTTTGGGTAAGCACAGAGGCAAAGAATAATACTCGTATGGTAGCTGGGTATGAATACTTGTCATTTTTACAGCCTTCACTTCAATTCTTTGTCCTTTCTTAAATTCAACCGGGGCAACACCCGGTACGTAAAATCCATGACTACAATATATAAAACTAAACAAAATAAAAAAATATAAACGCACCTGAAAACAAAAAAGAAATCAATTATGCTTATATATGACAGGTTTTATGTGTCTATTTAAATATCAATAATAGAAACGCACTTTCCACATTTTTACCCCTGTTATTACTTGTGATTTATTCACAGTCAAAACAATACATCACCAACAAACATAACGACCATTTTATACCACGATTTAGAATTTTGATTTGATTTGACTTGACTCACTTGACGATTCGCGGACCGACATCGATTTGACGTTATATAAATTTAGTTTTTAAAACAGCTTAACCGACAAAAGCTTCATTAACCATGCAGCCGGCTGGTTTCATTCAACCAAAAGAACATCATAAATAATAAAATTAATGAGTTTATATTACACTAAAAATATTAAGCCAAAAGTGGTACACTAAAAAGCCATAAATTTATTTTCTTTTTTCAATTTATTCAATCTCAATTCAATTCATATTAAAATATTTATTGTAATAATAATGCAAAAGCATTTGACGGTATTTAGTTTTTAAAATAAAAAAATACCATTTCAATAGATGTGGAAACGAATTGTGTAAAATCGATTTTAAGTAATTAATAAATAGTTCATACGTAGTAGATAAATATACATATAAATATGATATATAATATATATTATTTATACATATATATGTATGTTACTAATTTTATTTCAAAATGTTTTAAACAATAGTCAATCGGTATAGATAACATCGATTCTTTTATCGATATTAATGCAGGATCCATAGACTCGATCCATAGTCAATACAAACTACGAGAAAATGAGATGATTGAAAATAAAATAAATAAAATAACACCGGAGCGCGTTGCTCTGATGCTCTCTTTTTGCGCAATAGTATTAAGTTTTGTTCTTTTATTCGAATAAACTGTATATGAAACACATTGTATCACAGAAAATTGTATACAAAAAATCAATTTATTTAGGTATACATTGGTTATTAAGGTTAACTTTAATCGTAACGTTTATTATAAGTGGTTAGGTTCATTTTCAAGTTTCAACATGGTTCAGGTAAATATCTCAACAAAACTGTAAAGTGTGCTATTGTCAATTATTAATGTTTACATCAACTTGAGAACTAAAGCTGTGTAATGTGTTGGTCAATTAGAACTTTTATATTGACTATGTATTATTAAGGAAAACTAACGTTATTATAGTTTTTTTATAAAAGTATCATATTCCTTTTCTTTATTCTAGGCTACGGATGAAATGGAACAACCGGATTTACCTCAGGCTTTAAATTTGCTCAAGGAGATGAATAGTAATGTACAACAGGTATCCCAGCTTGTAGACAACATGTTAGTACGTGTGAAGAGTGGCGAAATTACTACAGACAAAGGGCTTAACTTCCTTGAAATGAAATATCAAATGCTTCTCAGCTATCTAATAAATTTAACATACATTGTTCTGAGGAAGTGTTCTGGAGAAAAAATAGAATCAGATCCCTCTATAGACAGACTCGTTGAAATACGTACTGTACTTGAAAAAATACGTCCCATAGATTCTAAGCTCAAGTACCAAATAGACAAACTTGTTAAGACAGCTGTTGTAGGAGCCACCACACAGGATGACCCCCAGTCGTACCATGCCAATCCTGACAATTTAGTGAGTAAGATTCATGAAAGTGATGAGGAATCCAGTGAAACATCCGATGGTGAAAGTGAAAAGAAGGAAAAGACGAGTAAATCAAACATATATGTGCCACCAAAACTAGCCGCTGTTCACTTTGACGAAAATGTGTCTCGAAGTGACATTGAAAAGAAAAATAAGGACAAATCAAAGAGACAATTCCTCAATTCCAGTGTAATGAGAGAGCTTCGAGAGGAATATTCCGAGGCACCATTAGAAGTCACTACAGGGAACCATGTGAAACAGTCAATATCAAAGTTAGAGCAAGAAAAGACTGAATATGAAGAAAATTACCTCACAAGATTACCTGTTACGAAAGCAGAGAAAAATCGTAGGAGAAAATTGACTACAGTGGGCATGTTGGCCGATGAAGTGACCGGAAGTCGATCCACAGTACGTAAACATAAGCTTAAATCAAAGAAAGGCAAAGGATTTAAAAGAAGGCGTTTTCAGTAATTTTTATATAGATACTAAAATAGTTGTACTTGCATTCTTTATGAAATGATATTTTGCTATTTTTAGGTACATTTATTTGGAATTACCACTTATCCATGTTGCTCACACATTTGATGTAATAAGAAATTCTTAACGGACAGTATTTAGATTCCAATTAAACATAAACTAAAATTCTATATTTTATATGGGATATAAGAAAAATTGCCCCCAAAGTTTGGCAATACTTTATTACATATTAGAATATTAAGTTAATGTGAAAAATACAAATCTTAGGCTCCTTCATAGAGAGTTAAACGATGCGATTTCAATATTGAATTTGTTAATTACAGAAAACCCCAATGTATACCTCCTTAAGCGGCCAGCTAATGTTTTTAAATATGTGCTATTAGTAAAATGACATTGTATATTTAAAATGAAAATATCTATCGTATTATTGGCAATTTCTATATTTGTTCCAATTAAAATATTTAGTCATGTTTAAATGCAGTAGTATTATCATTTATCATTTCTATTAGTACATTTATTTTAGTGAGCTGGTTTACATTGTTTATTTACCTTAATGAATTCTGAAGCATGCAGCTACTTATTCATTTTCTAATGAAAAGATTCTGACCATGTTTACATTTAAGAGTAAAACTTTATTTTGCGTTAATTATTCTTTTACAAATTTAGAAACGAATCTATTATATTTGATGTGTGTAGTGTTATAAGAAATAATGAAGCATATAATGAATATTGGTCTACTAAAAAATCCTTACATTCTCATTCAAGTGCAAGTTTCATAAATTACAGTTATAAAACATATTTGAAAACTTAAATTTTCTTAAAAAGTTTTAATAGTTTAAATGATTAGGTATGTTTTTAATAATATTAATGTCATGGATTGTTTTCAGTAATATCTGGTGTACATAATAAATTAATGAATTTATGTATTGCATAAGAAGACTCCTTAGGAAAAAGAATTATAGTATACAGGGTAATCTCCACTACTAATTAATTGCTATCCATTTTAATAATACACTTGAGTTACCAAATAATATAGTTGTAGCTCCAGTTGTTATAATTTCAAATATTTATATGGTTAACCAACTACTTATAGTGAAGTATTTAATTTGAATAACAAACATGTCGACAACCACTAAATGTTTATATAATTATGTAGAAACTAAAAAATACAATTATTATCCTGTATAAAATAGACCTATCATATAAATTCCTCGTATTCAATTAATCATTCTTAATTTTGGTCGTACATTTAAATGCATAAACAAACAGACTCATAATACTTGTAATTTTATCTATCAAATGACTATCCAAAATAATGACTGTGTTAAATAAGTGGTCATCCATATATTACGTCACACATTAAGGGGGAGGGAGTGTGACATGGGGTGGAGGGGTCCTTAATTTCGTGACGTCACATTTTTATATTTGAAATTGCTGTATTAATTCAATTATTTCTATGTATTTGTCAAAATATGTCACACTAAGGAGGGGGGGAGGTCTAAAAAATGTAAACCTGTTACAATTGGGGAGGGGTAATGAAATGCAATGAAATTCGTGTGACGCAATTTATGGATGGCCCCAAAGCAGTATTTTTTTCCTCTCGTTACTATTTTATAGTTTAATTCAAGCATATCCACCCTCTTAACTACAGCTTCCTTTTATCCTGTGAATATACTTCCTATTTTCTAATTCATAAGAGGAAACTGTGTTCATCAGTGTTATTTTAAGAATCTTCTTTTACCTAAATGGTTCTGTCAGCCATACCATAGCTACCTACATATTATCTAGAACGCTTCTGTATAATACCATTAAGACCAACGTTTGTGTATGACTTTGTATAAATAACTGTTTTAATTTTTTTGGTATAAAATCATTGACTCATGTTGCGTCTAGCAGGTTAATCATTATTGTGGTAATAGGGGTAGGATCGACTTAAATCTCCTGTGAGCAGCGCAACTGGTGTAGGTCAGATTGTAATATTATAAGTAACAAATCAGCCAAGCCAATGGGCATGCAAATAATTATGCATGTATTAATCCGAAGGAAAAAAATGATGAGAATATCTGGTAACTTATCTTGTTTTACTTTTAGCTACCGTATGACATTAAAAAATTAAAATCACCATCAATATATTTCAAAAATTGCTTATTTCATGTGGTGTAAGTTAGCCTAATTATGTCATGTTAGCACAAACAATATTAAATAAAAATAAAATAATAATAACAAACAATATTATTGTTATTGTATTCCATTGCTAGAGCTGCAACTTTGTGATAAATCTCGTGTTCATAACGCATTTAATTTAGACTTCCTACTAGCAGCTACTCTTTATTATTTTGCAAACAGTTAATACGTCCTAAGAGGTGCTACGATGTTTTTGATTAGAATTCAACATTTTAGAAGTGCGATTTTGTTTACTTTTTGTTATTCATTTCATCCAAAGTAATGAACACGATTTTTGTCTCTTGTTTACTTTACTACCTAAAAGTGCATTTATGATATAAAATTTGTGAATATATATTGCAACTTTCCATTTTTAAAAGATCTATTATAATTGAAGCTAGCTTTAGTCATAGTGAATTTATAATATATCATGTAGAATCAACATCTAAACTAAATGCAATGATAATATTGCGGAAGAATATATAGAGCTACGGAATAAATTGCCTTAATGCGTGTAGATAAAATATCGATATGGATCGAGAAGATTATTTAAAATTTTATACGGAATGTCTTCGTTTTACTTATGTATTACGTTTGCCTGCCTCTATTCGTCGAGGCCGGTAAATAAGATGATGAAATGTTTGAAAGTTATTTCATACATTACTATTGGGATATAGGAAACTCATGAAGGAGTGAAAGCCAATGTAAAATCTTGTATATTTTGTTACTTTATTACTCATGCCCAATCAATACATTTTGTCTTTTTTTAATAAATGTAGATATTTTCAATTAATTGGCTACATTGAGTTTCATCTCACTTCGGCACATTAAGTAAAGGGCAGTTCAGAAATGTTAGGCCTAAGTAGGTTTTTTGTTAGGCATTTATTATTTTAACCATTAATTAGTTATAAATTTCGTTCGTTTTATTTGTATAACTGTTAATAAACTCAAAATAGCAGAATATAAAAGCAAAAATATATTTCGACAACGATTTATGTAATAAATGCAATTTAACTATAAATTTTGTGTTAGGAACATTTGTAATTGTTTATAATATTCCTTCATGATATGATAATTTGTAAGAATTGATTGGTTTGTAGTATTTTTATTTTTTCATATAGGATTATTTTGTTGTATGAGTTTTTTTTTCGATCTTTAAAGAGCAATATAAACAGGCGACACTGGAAGTAATGATTGTTTGATTAATTGTAATGGTTAATTTTCATTTCTTTATTTTAATTTAAAATACGTTTTTAAGGTTTTGTTAAGATTTCTTTCAAAATTTTGTTGGTTCTTTTGTTTGGAACATTTTGATATTGATTAAGTAATAAAGATATTCCAATGAAATGTTTTTTAATTATCACTTAAAGGTTTATCGAGTGTGGGAAAGTCTTGTAGGCAAGTAGCGGGGTTGAATGACTGGTATCGGAAGAGTCTCAAGTCGCGGATGTGGTTGATGGGCGTGTGCGTGTCCAAGCACTGGTAGTCTCCTCGGGGAGGCGCTGTGCCATGGTTATGAGTTAAATCTGAACGAATAACTCTGTTCAGTAACCAGGTGGGTGACGCCATCGTCAACTGAAATATAATGGAAGGAAATTACATGTAGGTACTTTTCTTCTCTTAGATCAAGTTCTATAATACATACTGTTACTTGAGACAAAGATTAATTTAAGTACCTATTTCTGGATACATGAAATACAACTATTTTGAATATAAATATATTCATCTATATCTAATACGAAAGTAAACACGATACATATAACAAAAATGCAATTATTTTTTTGTCAATCTGAGGTAATCTTCTAAACGGCTGGACTGACTTTGATGGGACTTCCACTGGAACAAAACTGTCGGTCTAAGGCGTAATATAGACTTAATACTTAATTTTTGAAAAAATTCATAACGTTCGCGGGAACGCTAGGTATCACGTTGAAATATGGATGCCCTTTTAACTTTAACGCGGGTGAATATAATATAATACAATATAAATACAATACAATAGTCGATGCTTACTGGTCGAGTAACAGATGGATAAGGATTTCTATAATCGTCTTGTTGTGTGGAGATGTAGTCCATCACCCCAAAGTCATGTGGAAGTTGGGCTAAGTCTGCATTTTTCATCAGTTTATTCCTTCCCGGGGTACTGTGTAAATATTGTAAATACTTATTTAATACATACGTCTGCTTAATATATTTTTAAGAATCCGTTAAAGGTAAATAGGTGTCTAGCTATATACAAGTTAATACAAAATGAGATTTATTAACTTACTCGGTGCAGGGATACGATGTGAAATTAACAAGTGGTTTAAAAGCGTATATAGGGTCAGTTTTTTCAGCAATTTGTTCTAGCATATATCGAGTCTCTGTTTTAGCAGGCATCTGGTCCTCAGTGCCCCATCTCACGTAGGTGCTCACATGATTACTTAAATCGTCTCGATACACGTAGTTATCTTTCTTCTCGGCATGAATACGGTAATCCCAATTTTCCACTTTAACTTGGGGTCCATACGTATTTTTAGAAAATAGAATCTGTTGAGGCTTTTTAGCCATAGGATTTTTTGTTCTCATTTTCGTTACTTAATAATAAAAATATCAAAGAGAGCAAATAAATGTCTTTGAAAATATTGAATTTATTTAAAAATATTTGAAACCGTTTAAAATAACGTACTCGCGATATAAAATAATTTTAAATTGTCACTGAAAAGTTGACATGATGAGATGTTGATTTGATGTATAAAACATTTTTAATTGGGTACCTAAATGTAAGCAGTATGTAGTGGTTTAGATATAAATTTGCCTGCTTTAGGTAATTGTACGCATTAATAAATTTTAAGATAAAAAAGTCATAGCTGTTTTTGTAGCGATACGATTGGCTTCTGTATAACCACAACTTAATTTCATAAATTGAAAGTGTGATGTTTAATCAATGAAATATCTAGCTAATCTCTTTCAGTCCATGAGTGGATGTCAAAGGGCAGGTGGAAGGTTGGATGATACTCATAAACTAATGAATGGTATGAGTGTAGGTAGAGCGTAGAGCGTTTATGGGTAGGTTCCGTAAATCCGTAGCTTACATTGAAACAATACCACTGTGATTTAATAAAACGACATATACGTATAAACTACGGTATCTTTTTATTGTGTATATCCATATTTATCAATTTTTACACTTTCTTCAGCACAGATAATAAATGCTTCGAAAAATTCAAAGAACGTTATTTCTATGTTCAAATCCATTATCTTGTCACGAGAAAATATTTGCGGAAATATCGAAGTGAACACTTTTATAATAGTTTTACTTGATAAGTTGCCCAAGTTAAATAATGTTAAACGGGATGGCGGTTTCTTGTTTACTTCATTAGCGGGTAGCTCTCCATATTCTGAAAGATGCAAATGATTAAATAGCTAAAATATTGAAATCTTTAAACATTAGGCAGGTACGTAAGGTAAGATAGAAAAGGTAGTCTCTTACCAGTGATATAAATCATTTCATCTCCAAACACGTACACATTGCGACCTTCGGGCGGATCTTCTTGTTCTTCCATATAGAATATATCGGAATTTGCGCAGTGAGGCGACCGGCGCACAGCGCACATAAATGATCGTATTGTGCAAGGTTCCCCCAAGCTTCGATATACCTTGTATAGTCCATTTAGAGGTACAATAGAACCATATCCGTCTGTAAGTCGCCCTATTAAAATGTGTTCAGTTAAAAAAAGAGTAAAACAATAATAAAACATTATTTATCATTATACATTTACCATTTACTAACTTTACCAACGGAAGTATATGGAGTATAGAAACAACGGAAGTATATGGAGTGTAGAAACAAGGTTCGCCAAGTGTCCAACAGTGGCAGACAAATTAAAATAACTGAGGATGTGAGGATAGAGTAGGATCGAGAAGTAGGTAAGACAAACTTACGCTTTGTTATGGCGCACTTTTTGGAAATAAAATAGGAAAGCAATGATATTTATGAAGTTAAAGTTGGAAGAAAACAATGATAGCTATGAAGTAGAAGATTATAAAGTAATTTTGAAATTTGAATTGAATTTTGAATGTGAATGAATACCATATGAACTTTAAAGTTCTCAATTTATTTTTCCACCTAGGTTTCTTTACTCTGTCTACGCCAGAGTCTACGTGCATTTCATGCTCTCTTGAATTCTCTTGCTACACTAGCGCCACTGTGATGGGTTTTCGAACTTTTATTTACTCCTTGCTGCTGAACACTTTTTAAACATAGGTATCCCTCGGAAATGCCGATGGCCCTTATCTTTTCATTCCACAGGGTGTGGTATAGTGTAGTAGTATGGTATGAAGGGCGTAGGGTATGAAGAACTAATTAGGTATATTATTTATCTACTTGGATAGCTTTAATTACCAACATAAGATTTTTCGACGATCTTGCCTGAGTACCTACTACTCTATAATCGTTAATCGATTACCTACCTCTTTGGCGACCGGCGCCAGGTAAAACGTCTCTTTCCATGAATATTCTAAGAGCAGTAGCGACTATTGTATCGGGCCTTTTGCCAGGGAGTTGCCTCTTAGCATACAGTTTACTAGCAACCGACACTAAGCCGTGGATAAATTGCCAAAAATATATTTTTTCAAATGGATCATGTGGAGACTTTGCGAGCCATTCAGGATTCTGGTAAAATAACCTATCGATTTGCACGAGTGTTAGTCCTTTCTCATGAATATTACAGTCGTAATATAATTGCCACAAGTACAAACGTATCAATACGGGCGTAAAGTTAATTCGTTCGGTGTTGCATATCGTTGCGTACTGATAGTATATATTTTTTAGGTCTATTTCGTAGCATCTTAATGATTTTCGTAGGGAAATTTCTTCAAAGTTCATAAAATCTTCTAAACTCAATGGACTTTCTTTTTGCAAGTCAATTTTAGGTACCGGATTGGAAGTAGTGGATCCTCTATTACTTTCTATAAAATCACTCACAATGGAATTTCGAATATCTGCCTCTCTATCGATGTTCTTTATAGCTTCTTGTATGTGAAAAATCAGTCCAACAGTACTGTCGCAAATATCAAATTGGTATGGTTCTACTGAATATGGTTGTTTATATTCTCGTGGATTTTGGTTATCACGAGGATCTGATGCCAAGGGACCAAGATTATCATCAATGAACAAATTTTTATCATGTAGCACTAATCCATTATTTGTAACTAATTTTCCAACACCATGTTTCTTATTGTTTTTAAATTCTCCTTTATAAAACGAACCTAATCCAAACCCCAAATTTAAATTTCCATATCCATTGCGTTCTCCCTTGTACCAGTATCCACGATATGCGCTAATTGAAGGCAATGACATCGTATTATTATAGTAGGCATCCCAAATATAATAACCATAGCCAGACATTACTCCGTTTTTCCACTCTCCTCTGTAAAACTAAGTAAAATTATTTATTAAAAATTTTACGAAGCGTAATTATACTATAACAGAGAGCAATGTAAAAAATGTAGATAGATGTTTGCGAGTCGAAGCCCGGATCAATATTTGAACGTGACGTCAAAAATTTAGGCCCCACCAAGGGGTGGATAAGGATCACACAATGTCCATTCACCTTAACATGTGGCATAATTGGTATTAATGGCGGATGACCTCTTAATAAAAACAATAATGTACTTATATATACTTATTTAGAATTGTGCATTTCATCAAAAAATTGATAGGTACATACATCATGATTAGGCCAAATCATTAATCCTTTTCCCTCTCGAATAAACTCATCCCATTCGCCTTTATAACCGCTTAAGGAAGAATATTCCCGGGAACCAAAGCCATGCCGCACGTTCTACCATTAAGCAGTTATCATTATTTTAATAGTAACGTTCCTAATTATATTGTTATAGCCAACGTTATAAGTACATATGCATGTACGTATTCTTTTAGATTACGATTACTTACGTGAAGCCATTCTCCGTCATATGAATTTCTGAAGCTCTTTGAATAATAAATGACTCCTATTCCATGTTTGGTTCCACAGTCCCACTCCCCTGCATAGGAAGTCTGTTTCCTAGAGTTAACGTAGAGACCTCTACCGTGGCGGATATTGTTAACAAAGTCGCCCTCATACCAGGTATCATCTTTCCATTGAATGGTGCCTTTGCCATTTATTGCGTTATCTTTAAACTGACCCTGCAATTCGCTGATAACTTTATATTTGAATACATTTAGAAAAAAAAACTGATTATAGTGAATCAGAAGCTACGTTATTAATAAAGTCCCTTGAGAATAAATAACCTAAACTCAGAAGGCATACCGGCGAAGACCGGCGAACCATAATAACGATGATTTTTTTCTAACTTACTTGCCTACTAAAGATTATAAAAACGAAATTAAATAGATGTAGTTATAGAAGCTATATCTAAAATTTCCAAAGTAGGTTCAAATGCAAGACTAAGTAAAAAATCGTGTCTGAAAGTGTGAAACAAAATATTTTTTCACCATTTCAGACACACGATTTTTTTATCAATCTTCAGCATTTTATGGATTTTATATGGAGGAATTAGCAAATAGTTACTAAATACACCGTTCCATCGGCCCACTGGAATCGACCTTCTCCGTTCATGATTTTCATTGATATATTTCCTTCGTATTTGTTCCCATTGCGAAAACGAATAACTGCTTTTTCATCGGGCGCCGAAAACCAACACTGTTGGATGGAATTGCTCTGAAAAATGACACGTCGCAGTTACATGTACATGCATTAACGTATCTGATGATAATATTCAGTAAGTCTGCATCATTTCACTAGTCTGTATTGGAACAGCGTCGTGAAGTTTGCTCTAGACTTCCCAAACTATCGGGAGTCTCGGAAGATATAAGAGTATACGCCACCAGCAGAGGTGATATGTAAAAGGGCTGGAGTCATTTCTGTAGCTAAATAGCCTACCTTGGTGCACTATGGCCTAAGGCCTTCGCTTTCTAAAAGGTTACCCGTGCCTGGTAGAAGGACGTTAAAAGGTTGAGTGCACCTGTCTGAAGTCTGAAAACATGCACGTTTTTAAAGTTTCCCGCTAGTCATGCCTACTAGAATCCAATATTCGATGCGCTCCAATTAATTCTATACACTCTATGTAGGTACTCCGAGTCTAGCCTCGATTCAACGGTTCCGGATACATTTGTACTAAAGTATTAATATTTTGAATATGGACACCTGACTGACAGCATGATACCTATTACTTAATACTAAAATTATGTGATAAGTATACATAAATAGACAAATACCTGACCAGTATCAAGTACTTCCAGTTTGGAACGGCTTCTTTTCGATTTTGATGGTTTTGCTGCAAAAGAGATCTCCATATAAGAAAAAGGAAGGTTGGTACCTAATCGTACAATTGAGTGAAGTGAAAAACAGTGCCTTGCAATAATATGGTCTTTAACTGATGAGATGTGTTAAACCTGAAGAATTAGGGGAAGGACGGGTAAAGTGGCCACCCTAAGCTTTGCATGCCTGTGAATTTTGTAAATGTCAATTTTTATACGGTTTTTTTACTATTTGTGTTCGCTTATTAATACATCTTTAACATTCTATTATTATTTTAACGT